>JAHPZR010008862.1:30000-35768 GCA_019787425.1 Platygyra sinensis | reverse complement strand
AAAACATCGACAATCTGGAAACTGATGAGGTTGAATCTTGTATGTATGTATGTATGTATGTAAATCTTTATTTAAACACGGAAAATCATCAGTTAAGCTTAAGTTAAAAACTAAAACTAATTACAACTGCTTTACATGATTGCCGTGTGGGAATCCGATATATCAGCTACCTTCTTGATATTTCGCTTAAAATGCTCAACGGATGCAGCATTTTTTAAGTTTTTGGGCAAGTTATTCCATAGCATGGCCCCGCTGTAAGAGAAGCTTCGTTTCAAATAATTGGTGCTTGGTTTGGACAGGGTCAGCCTTCCCTCAGAGTTTCTTAAGTTATAAGCAGAGTGACGCTGAGAGAAAAGACTTTGTAAATATTCCGGAGCAAGGTCATTCATGGTTTTATACATCATTAAGGCTTTTTGTTTCTTTCGGCGAAGAGATAGCCTCTCCCAGCTGAGGGTGGAGAGAAGGTGGTTTGAGCTCGCATCAAAGGGTGATTTAGTAATAACTCTGGCTGCGCGATTCTGTAATTTTTGGAGCTTATCACTCAAGTAACTACTCAAACAGTCCCAGACGGGGCTGCAGTAATCAAAATGAGGCATAATTAAGGTGTTATAAATTAGAATTGCAGTTTCTTTGGATATAAACGGCCGCACACGTTTTAGGGCGCCTATAGCTGAAGAGACTTTCTTGCAAATCTCTTCAACGTGATTACCCCAAGAGAGGTGAGCATCTATGGTAAGACCCAAGGATTTGGTATGAACGACTCTCTTGATAATTTGGTCATCAATTCTGATTTCTACATCGTCACATTGGGCAGATAGCCTTTGTCTTGATCCAATAATCATTAGCTCAGTTTTAGCAACATTTAGACTGAGCTTGTTAGCTTTCAGCCAACTGCTAAGGTTATTTAATTCAGGGGTTAGAGCTAGCTTAATTTCTGTTAACGTTTTAGCAGATAACGTAAGGTTGGTGTCATCGGCAAACATTCTTGGTACGGCGCCCCGCAGGGAGTTGGGAAGATCATTAATGTAAATTAAAAATAGCAAAGGACCCAATATGCTACCCTGCGGCACGCCGCACCTGAGGGTACGAGCAGATGATAGTTTGCCACTGACATTACATCTTTGGGTTCGGCCACTTAAGTACGACGAGAACCATTTTATGGCTGCCTGATCGACACCCAAATATGACATCTTACGCAAGATGATCTCATGATCAATGGTATCGAATGCCTTAGTAAGGTCAATAAAGACAACGCCATTTAAAAGGCCATTGTCGATGTTTACTGACCAAGCATTTGTTGCCTCAAGCAAAGCCGTGAGCGTACTATGTAATGAACGGAACCCTGATTGGCAACCCAGTAGCAATTTATTATCATCTAGATAATGGAAAAGTTGATTATAAACAATTCTTTCGAAAACTTTCGAAATTATAGGGATTACAGATATTGGCCTGTAGTTGTTAGGGTCAGATTTAATGCCCTTTTTAAAAAGTGGAGTCACTTTGGCCGTTTTCCAATCGTTTGGATATATCCCAGTGAGAATAGACTTCGAGAATATTGAGGTAAGAGAGGGTGCGACGATATTAGCAGCCATTTTCAACAATTTACTCGGAATCATATCAAGACCGGTGGCTTTCTTTTCATCAATTTTCGACAAAATGTTAGAAACAATATCAACACTCGGAATTTGCAGAGAAAACGAATGGTCAGTGGGCTCTAAATAAGACTCAGGATTAGCATCGACAACAGGAATATCTTGTGCTAATATTTGCGCAACATTTGTAAAGTGATCGTTAATAGTTTCCGCAATGTCCATAGGGTTACTTGCTATTTTATTATCTACCTTGATCTCCAAAATATTCGTTGACTTACCACTGTTACGTGAAGTTAGCTCGTTGATAACATTCCACTAAAGCTTTCCAAAAAACGAAGAAACCCGGCAATTTATCGTATAGAAATCTCGTTGCAACAAAGAGTGAAAACCCGAGAGCTTCTCAAACAAAATGGTACAGAGATTGCGACCTCAATGAGGAAGAAATAGATTGGAAAAAAGCATTTCAGCTTACGAGAACATGCACAAAAAGTACCAAAATTATTATTTTCCAATTTAAATTTCTCCATAGACGTCTGCCCACAAATTCCTTTTTGTATAAGATTGCAATTAAAGATAATGATCTTTGCACCTTTTGTAAGGAAGAAACAGACACTTTGCTCCACCTTTTCTGGCAATACAAGGTAACCTCTCATTTCTGGGGAACTTTTTTGCAATGGCTACAATCATCCTCTTTAATTCAGAAGGGTAATCATCTTGCCATGACTACTGCTTTGGGGCTGAAACCAGACAGTTCAAATGCAAAACTACAAATAAATTTCTCATGTCTCATGAGCAGATACTATATTTGGAAGTGTAAGTTGAGAGATGAAATTCCCAACCTTTCACAATATTTGCGCCTTTTGAAAAAAACTTATGAAATCGAAACAATAGGACTCAACCTCCAGCCTGAAAAATGGAAACCTCTCCTTGGCCACCTTCAGGGAGTTAAGAGCGCAAAAATTTGCAAAACTCAAACCACGTGACCTTATCAGTGATATTACCGACATAGTGACCTATTTATGGAGTAAGCTGGCCCTTTTTCTCTCTTTCTCTCTCTCTCTCTTGATGTATTATAAGTTAGTTTGATTTTCGCTGTGCAAGATTTGTAAGCCGGGTAAGTAATCTAATTATTTTGTAAATATTGGAAGTAGTGTAAGTATTAGTATTGTTAGTAGAGTAAGCAGGTGTAATGCAAGTAAGTAATGCAAGTAGTATAAGCGTTAGTATTGTAAGTGGCGTAAGTAACAAGTATTGCAAGTAAAGTAAATATCTGCATGAACCGTTGTTAGTAGTGTAAGTCCCAATTAATTAAGGTTAGTATTGTCAGTAATGTTAGTTTTGAAAGTAATGTGTGTATCTCAATAAAAAAAAAAAAAAAAGAATTCTAAAACACCAACGGGAGGCTGCCAAAGCAAAGCACAACTGTAACGTTATCCAAACACATGCCACATCACCGGGGGGTGTACGCACAGAATTATTTAAACGCCACCGGGGGCCAGTAGGTATACCTGAGCGAATCTTCTAAGATTGGCACGCAGAGCATACAAAACCCACAGTGGAAAAACAACTATCGTTAGGCCGATTTACACGGTACGACTTTGTCGCATGCGACAAGTTTACGACAGGCCTACGACATAAATTGTTTCGTGTAAATCAAACCTACAACTCGCTTACGACTGTTGTGTACGTCAAAACAACTTGTCGTAGGATTTTAAAACATGTTTTAAACCGCTGCGACAATCGTAGCTGAAATCTAAAGAACATATGTATTTTGAGACAAATTTCTACTGAGTAGGGGACGAAGGAGAAGTTTTCTCGCGTCAAAATGGCGGACGAAGTTGTTGTTGACTGGTTCATATGAAGACGTTTTTCGAAAAGTACGAAACGGGTTAAAGCGAAAAACATCACGTTAGCAAGTTTTTTTCAAAGCCCAGGACAGCTAAAATATTTGTTTACGTTTTTTAGAACTTTTTCGCTCCGTAAATCCCGGTGCAAACTTTTGCATATTAGATTTTGCAAGTGAAAGTGTAGTCGTACGCGTGTAAATGGTCCCAAGTCATATCGTAAGCCTGTCGTAAGCTTGTTGCATGCGTCAAAGTCGTACCGTATAAATCGGCCCTTAGCGAAGTCAATCCGAATTGCAAGACATCGAGATTTGAGTGCTTTGGTACCAAGTAATGTATTTTTAGCCCTACCCTAACAAACGGATCTGGTCTCAGTGTTCGGAAGAAACGGGCACTCTTTGACGAATGAATTTAAATGAACCCCATCACTGCATAATTAACAATTAGACTACGAGCCCGAGTTTTCTACGGGCAGATAGTCAACGAGGCGCAGCCGAGTTGACTATCGCTCGTAGAAAACTCGGGCGAGTAGTCTAATTGTTTTAGTATAAATTTACCGAAGTCTCATTGCATGAAAAGAAAAAAATTTCAAGTAACGCGTAGAAAAAAACTGTTTTATTATGTAACATCAGGTTCAAACGTGATGCGCGATGTGCACTGATGCGTAACTGTTTAACGGTAATATTGCCAATCAAATTCACGGATTCACAAAAGACTACGGTAAATTTATACTAATAATGGCTAGAACTGAGCAGATTTCCACATTAAGGTACAATCAGAGTTCCTACCGCCTTACCGTCACGCATGTGACATAACACTCTGTCGATGATAGTTGTGGGTGGTACAAGCCAGTTATTAGGGACCTTAAGCATCGACAACGAAATGCACGACGACGACGTTCGCAACCCAAGGAGGATTGGGTCGAGGGTTTCGTTCTTAGTTTTGAGGAGACGACGAGCTTTGGTTCTCGGACTAGTTGCTCTCGCTATGGCCTTCAAAAACGTCCGAAATCTGCTTCTAATTAATCACAACGATGGCTTTATCGATGATGATGAATTTGTTGTTCTGTACGACCTCTTTGCATCGAAAAACCTCGACTTTCCGTATGATTCGTACGCGCTTTTTGACCTGGAAGAGCTCGATGGAGTTTCGTTTTGGAAAACGAGATATACGAATTCTGAAGGAAGTTTTGCAAATCCCTGACATAATTACTTGTAGTCAGCGCTCTGTTTGTGATGGACTAGAAGGTCTCTGTATGCTGTTGAAGCGGCTTTCATTCCCATGCAGATATGGGGACATGATCCATAGGTTCGCTAAACTGGTTCTTGCTCGCCGGCCATGGTTTCGGATCCTTCTGAAAGAAAAGTCATTTTAGTTTGTTGAAATTCGCTAAACTGTTAAACTTTTGACTTCCACTGGTCCGCAAATAATACAAAAAACAATCATTACAACGGAAGGTGGAGATGGATGTTTATCAGCATGTAAAAGTTTAGTTATTTACTTACGTTTTCACCAGAACGAAAATCTGCTGAGATTCAGTCGTCGACGAAGGCTAGACGACGTTTTGACAACATCGCACATGCGCAGAACCCTTGCGCGGGAAAATTTTACTTCCGCCCGTCGTCGTCGTGCCATTTCGTTGTCGATGCTTAAGGTCCCTATTATCTGAAGACCAATCCTATGAAAAAGCATCAACAGCTTCGAGCTGCTTCGGTACCTGGCGGAACGGAAGTTTGGAATTAAACCTATGCAATTCGGCGTTGTAACTGCAAGCAAATCTGTCAAGAGATGAAAAAACACTTCGTCAATGACATAATAACCGTCAAAATCAGCTATTTTGCTGAAAAAATCTGCCTGAGAATTTTGATCACGCGGTATCCAATTCATACCTAGCTGAACTTAGCTGTGAAAGGTGAAAAGAAAAATGTTTAAAGCATTGTCTTGCAATTCATTAACCACACTGTCGAACTGAATAATCCTGAGAACATTTTAATTGTCAGTGTTTTAACGAACTCTAAGACAAGATAAATATGCTTAAAAAGCTGCGAGTGCACACTTAATAATTGCAGCAAGTTCCCTCCTATAGTTGAAGACTTATGAGACTCTTCGGTAGACCAATTTGTGTGACAAACCAAACTAGGACCTTGGAT
Organism: Platygyra sinensis; assembly: GCA_019787425.1. Lineage (NCBI taxonomy): Eukaryota > Metazoa > Cnidaria > Anthozoa > Scleractinia > Merulinidae > Platygyra > Platygyra sinensis. The sequence continues at coordinate 30,182 of JAHPZR010008862.1, read as the reverse complement.
AAACGCGCCACAACCAGTAAGTGAAGCATCAGAGAACAAAGATTTTTGCCGGAAGAATAGGGGTGGCCTGAACAAGACTCCATTGAAGGTTTGCAAATTATCTCTCCAAAAGTAAAGCTTTTCTTTACCTTGATCTCGCACAAAAACAAAGGAGTTCAACGAATGCCGCGAATTAAAGATAA
>JAHPZR010008862.1:12500-27500 GCA_019787425.1 Platygyra sinensis | reverse complement strand
GTTATGGATGTTTTTAGTCGATTTGTGTGGCTGAGAGCTCTAAGTGACAAATGCAGTAACTGGCTATTGCCAATGAACTAAAGAGCATCTATTTGGAGCATGGGCCTCCTTTGGTAAGCCAGAGCGATCAAGGGCGAGAATTTAAGGGCGCTGTTAAGAAACTGTGTAGAGATATGAAAATCAAAACTATTTACAGTCGCCCTTACCACCCACAATCCCAGGGAAAAGTGGAAAGAAACCATCGTTCCTTGCGTGAGAAAATGGCTTCATGTTACGACTTCTTGAGAATGTCAAAAAAAGGCGTGAACTGGATGAAAGAACTTCCAATTTACCAACGAGTTCTGAACGAGGAACCAAAAGAGGTTTTAAAATACAAATCTGCTTTCCAAGTGTATTATGCGCGAAAGCCTGTTTCCAGTAAAATTGATGTAATGAATGATGAGCTGCTGACCAATGCGAGCAAAGGCCATTCTGAGGCTGACAGAAAACGGCGCTCTAAAAGTGCTTCAAAAATAAGAAAGGATGCTCGTGCTGCAACTGAAAGATGTAACAGAAGAATGGTAAATGCGCAGTTAAGATGCAACCCCCCTTCAAAATATCGCATTGGCGAAAAGTTTATATACGGCTTCCAAATAAAAGGAGCAAGTAAAGGTGGGCAAAAAAGGTGTCACGTCATAGAAGCTTTAGTAGAGAAAAGAAACCTTAAAAGACACTCTTACAAGGTATCATTTGTCTCTCCACTAAATGGCAAAATTGAAAAGAAATGGTTAATGGTCGATGATATAACTAGTCTAACGCATAAAGAAGAAAAATGAAGCAAATGGCTGCAAAGTTAACCAAACAGAAGAAAGAATATCATCGCAGTAGATGTCTGATACCCATGAAACGGGATGACTACTCGGAAATTACAGAATTCGAAGATCAAGGTTATTACATTGTATTTAATCCACTAGGAGATGGCAACTGTCAGTTCGCGGCGTCAGCCAAACAAATGAGTGCACTTGGTATTTAGTTTTAGGTCACAAGAAACACTTCGAAAAGATATTGTTCAGTACTTGGAAGACAACCCTCTGGACGTCGAAGGTTTCCTTCTATTGGAATTAGTTCCAGAGTTCAAATCATGGGGGGATTACTTGCATTACAAGGCACGAAGTAATACCTTTGGCGATCAGCTAACACTCTACGCTGCTGCGAATTGTTTAATATCAATATCCATGTAATTTCAACCCTTGGTCCTAGCGCCGGCCATACTTTTCATCCTATATCCAGCTACGCGATGGGCACTGTCCACTTAGGTCACTTTGCTGAAAATCACGGTGAGCATTATGTACGTTTGGTACCATGGCTCCAGAGCAATGAAAACGTAGATAATAACATAAATGAAAAGGTAACTATATTAAAGATGAAATGACAACTGGTCTCCATAAATTCAACATCATGTTGTTGTTATTTCATCTTTAATGTACTAACTTGGGAGGTTGGTTGGCTGCATCTGATATGATTTAATGTGACAGCGCGATGCTGTTAGTGAGTTTATCTTGATATGCTTTAATGTGACAGTGCGATGCTGTTAGTGAGTTTATGTGTGCCAGTCATTACTTGGCTGTGTAACCGCGCGATGCGGTTCCAGTCGAGACCCACAAATTGACCCTTGCTCACCATGGAGTCTCCAGTAGCTCAGTGGTTAGAGCATCCGACTAGATCACGGAGGGTCGTGGGTTCAAATCCCATCTGGGACTCGGATTTTTTCCGAGGTCTCCATAATTTCAATATCATGAAAAGGTAACTGACCGCGAAGTTGTAAATGATGTCATTGAAGATGACGTATTGCTCGATCATGATGATGAACACCAAGACGACAATTTTGCCAGTCAGGAACAAGAGACAATTGCGAAACAGTTTTTAAACAATGACGTTCTGGAAATTATAATAAAGTTGCTTTTATTTTCATTTCCCTTCATGAGGAACAATTTAGAAGCGGTGAACAGATTCTTTAGAGCTATGGTTCATCGAGAACCGTTTCCCATCATCTACATCCACGAGCTTCCAGCGGAGCCGACAACCATCAGCGTGCGCAGCATTATTAATAAAATTAAAAGGCAAACACAGCGGTGCTGTTATTCGCCTGAAGGAAATTATAAACTACCCGAAATGGCATGTGGCTTGAATTGGCTCAAGCTTCGTCCCCAGTCATATGGTTGGTTTGCCATCACAGATATTCATTGGAAGAAATAAGTCTACCAGGAGCTAATATACCATACAGTTGTGTTAGTCGCGGGGAGGCACACCGTTAAGTTGATTAGATGATGTTTACACGAAAGTGACATCAGTGACGTTGTCTTCTCTAAATTCGGCCATGCAATGTAAGAGTTGTGTACTGAGCTTTTTTAATCAAAGAAATGTTTTGCATATCGACCGCATTGCTTTTTATTAAAGAAAATTGCGTTTCTATTCCAGTTTTGTTTTTGTTCCCGGGGATGGGCTATATAGGTACGTGCCGCGAGATGGGGTATGGTTTTTGAGGTTCTCAGTCCTTAAATAGGGTATCATTTTTTCCTCATTTAGCAACGCGATCCTAGATCAGTCCTTGGATAGGTTACCTAAATTGTATCAGTTAAATTGAAGATTGTGAGCGCCACGCGAAAAATAAATAGCTTTTTAAAACTGAAGTGTCTGCTGAAGTATTAGAAAAGCGATTCGTGTTTATCCGTGCACATTAGCTGTTGTTTGGGTCCCTTGAGTAGGGTTTCATTTTCCCGGTTCGGTCCTTAAAGGGCGTATCCGTTTTCCCTTCCTTGGCCCTTAAATAGGGTCAGGGTTCGAGAACCTTCGCGGCACACCCCTATCGAAAATTTTCGCGAGTAGTTCCCCCCCCCCCCCCCCCACCCCTCGGGTTTTCGTATCATTTTTCACTGAAGTTTCACTGTTTCTAGCGTATGAATTTTAGTAAAGTAAAGATATATTGTTGGGCTCCTTGCTGTAATAGGTAACGGATAACAACATGAGTATGACCTGGCGTCTGATCGGAGTAAAATAAAACCCGGAAAAAAGATTTAAAATAAATGCAGACTGAAATTAGTCAAAGTTAACAGTTTGTGGCCGGCCAATAAAGATGAATGGTTTCCAGTGTTAATTTGTCCAGAGTTTCGATGTTCCGAAGAAAATCAGTTGACACTGTCACGAGAATAAGCAACAGAAACATACAAATAGTTAACAACTATTCACCGAAGTGGAGGTGGCTAGCGGTGGATATTTACCGAGCCGCGAAGCGACGAGCGGAGGTAAATATCCAACGCTAGCCACCGACACTGAGGTGAATAGTTGTTTTAGTATATACTAAAACAGTGAGATAATATACACCACAAAAATTTAATTTGGAGATTTCTTCACTTGTCACGGCCGCAAACGGGACGCCATTTTCTCTTGAGTTGCTCGGAGATAAATAGCACAGGATATCCGGAGTTTGACGAGCCAATCAGCGCGCACGTTTAACACTATCCACTGTTTTAGTATTAGTATACCATATATACATTACAATGCCAGCGTAATGAAGCTGAGAAAAGAAATGATCTTTTAGATATCATCAGGAGCTCAAGTTCTCGTTTTGGCTTAAAACAAATAACTAAAAATACTGTGGTTTTCTCAGGCAAACAGTGGTTTAGTCATAACTACCAGTGTGACGTCACGTCATACACCGGTGATTTTCGATATGGCGGCCTATTTATATTGGTTCGTTAACTGAAAGATATGTGGAAATTTCTAACTTTTTGATGATTCGATTACTTTGTTCAATGTTACCCAGGATTCAAAATGCATGAAAGACTTCTTTGCAGTAATTTGCGGTAGGATAAGTTATTCGAAAGCCTCATATTTTGAGTAGAAACATACTAACAAGTGGCCGAGGCATCGACAAAGTTTAATGGATTGACAACGTTTTCCCGGAGCCCCCGCAGAAATGCGGAGATGTCCTGATGCCAGAATAGGAGGTTTGGTATATGATATATTAAGTTTGCTCTGTGCTGAGAATTAAGCCTTCAGTGCTTATGGTTCGTCTCAACAATCCCTTCAAAGTTAATGGCATTTGGAGAAGAAGGGCTAAACCTCAGAATACGCGGCCACGATTGCGTGACATTGAATGCTTGCTTACGTAGTCCCGCAGTAAATAAATATTTGCATATGGAAACAAAAGACAAAACTTAATGTATACACAAAACAAGCGTGCTACACATGAATATGCCTCGTTCTAAAATCCATCAGCCGAAACAAGCGCGCTACACATGAAAATACTTCGTTCTATAATCCATGAGCCGAAACCCGGAGTTTTAATATTCATTTTTTTCCACTGTGGGAATGCGGGAGCAATAGTTTTACTCGTCCTACTTTTATAGCAATAGTTTTACTCGTCCTACTTTTATAGCAATAGTTTTACTCGCCTTACGTTCATCAACCCATAAAATACAACACCACTGGGGGACGAGGGGACAAGCGTTTAATGTCACGCAATCGTAAACACAGACACTATTGACCTTTCACCAATCCAACAAAGTACAACGCGCGAGAGTACACCCTCGCACTCAAAAGGATTGTTGAGCAAAATGACTCATCACATTGAGAAAAACTAACAATGGCTAGAAAAATATGTCAAAAAGGAACAAAACCTCCTATTATGAGGTACCTCTGTTGAAAACTTGAAGAGAAAACAGCGGCCGTTTTGGATGGCCTTTACTTGACCGGAAGTCAAGATGGCGGTAACCCCACTTGACCCGATTTGTTTTCAATAAAATTTGGAACCAAAACGCACACAAAACAACAAACAGTTGTACCCACAGACATCCACTACAAAGCTTGCACACTGCCAAATTAGTGAATAATAGAGCAATAATAGCTTGTATTATCCTTTTATTTGTTTGAATTCAATGGAGTCCCACCCCAAAACTGGGCAAGCCGAGCGAAGCTTCGACTTGTTGCTATGTGACGTCACACTGGCAGTGATGAGTCGGTCTCTGACAGATACTCGAAAACAATAGAGTCACCCCCTCCCTCCTGGTACTTCACAATTATCACTTGCAGAGCTTGAGTTTGAGTTCTGAAATAAAACATTGCGGATTGAGCAGTTTTCAGCCAACTGAAATGTTAAACCTCATCTACTCTCTCTGGCCTCCTTCAGTAAACAGTTAATTAAAACATGAAAAGTTCATTTAACATGGGGTTCTTGCAAAGGAAAGGAGATATGTTCCTGGTAAGCCCTTGCATGGCTGCATCTCCCAACTTTGTACTTCAAATACTTTTTTATGACTAGGCCAAGAAGAAGGGCATTCTTACCGAAAAAAAAAAAAAAAACTTGAAATGCCCTTCTCCAAGAGTCAAGACACCTGTCCCAATCCTGTGGAAACTATTTTCTGTCAAAGTGCCTCTCTTCAAGATAACGAAATCCCTCAGCGAACTCTCCTTTACCCTCAAACAAGTCACGGTTTGAAATTGTGGGAAGAAAATTCGATTGTCACTGGAAGGCAGTATTTAGATTTCAGTCTACCTTCTACTGCTATTCTGAACTGTCTACTGCTTGAATTGCCTCATTCTTTGGCTGTGGGTTTTCAAACAACCTAACAATACAAATAGGAACAGAATCAGAGACGTTGTTTAACGAAGGCTTTTCATTTTCCACACAAATGTGTGTATGCTTCTCTGTATTTCATTCCATATCTTATACATGTAAGCTGAAATAATTTTAAAATTAAGAATATAAGTTTATTTAAAAATTTAAAGAGGGGGGAAGCAATTCAAAACAATTATGTTGCATCAATGTCGAAGGTTCACATGACATTAAATTCAATTAAACTCGGAAACCCACACCCCCCCCCCCCCCCCCCCAAAGTTTAAAAAAAAAACCTACTCGAACAGTGTGTTACACTTGTATATGGTAATATTTATTTAAAAACTGACCAAATACAATCCTCTAAATATTATATAACACCTCTCGCGTGGATTCATATATGGGTAGCCACTTCACTTAAACAAATATCCTGTATCCTGAAAAAAAAAGAAGAAAAACAGTACTCCTGAGAACTTGGCAAAAAAAAAAATAAAATAATAATAATAATAACAATAATAATAATAATAATAATAATAATAATAATAATAATAATAATAATAATAATAATAATAATAATAATAAAAGCCATGATCAAAAATTTAATACACTTTTAGGAAAATGGCATTCAGGTCAAATCCTGGGATCTTCAACGTAATATCTCGAATTCATACGTCCCGTGTGTTAAGATGCTCAAAAAGATGTCAATAAATGGCCGGGTATGCTGAAGTTGCTCTTGGAGGTTTTATCTATCCTTTAGTCTAAATCTAACCTGAGCGGCCAAACGACGAAAACGAGCTGCGAAGAGACGAGCGAACAGATGAAACTTTAATAAGCTTATTCGTTTGCTCACCTCAATTCCTTCTCGTTTCGAATTGAGCCGCTCAACCTCATAAACATCCAATTTCTCCTCTTCGGCCGGTGGTAATTAAATAAGTGACTAAGGATATCCACTATTGACGTATTTTGTAACTTTTTTTAATCGTTCTCGCCCAATTCTTGGATCCTGTTATGACTAGGAGAAGGCACACATCTGCAGGATTTCACATCAAGAATTTAATGCCCTACTTTTACACAACACGTGATCCTCAAGATCAGGTGACAATATATCAACAATTTTTCACGCTGATCAACCAACTACCTGCCAACTATCATAACAGATCCAAAACATCTGCGTTTCGGTCAGCGGTGCCGCGTGCAAAAGCGAAACGAATTTCTGGTGAGACGAAGCGGAACAAACAGCACTAACTTCCGTTCCACAATATTTGGAACTCCATTTACTGCATTCATCTCTGTTCAACATGGGTGACCTCCGCGCTGAAATGGCAGAGCTTAAAAAAGAAATCGAAGAGAGTGCCGTGTCAAGCATTGAAGAGTTCTTCAGGAAAATACTGGAGAAATGGCGAGAAGTGGAGGTAGACATCGCAATCATTGGTAGCGGGGGAAGTGGCAGAGCAAGCTTTATCAACGCTATTAGAGAGTAAGTGTATCTCACCAATATTGACTCTGTTCAATTTTGTCATACTGCATTCCGTTTACTGTATTTCAATAACATTTACTAGTGTGTAAGCGTATGTAATAAGCATAAGATTTGAAGACTCAATTTGCAGACTCGCTCTAGGATACTGTCATATGTCCAGATTGAGTCTAAATATTGCTGAATCATCTTAATAGCCGGCTTTTCATAGGTAGACTGGAAAAACCGAGAACAACCAGGCCATACTATGTTTTCTTTATAGAAATGAGAACTCCCAAGATTCACCATTAGGTTTGTTTCATTTTCGATTCGCGAGCCATGGTGTGAGTAACACCGGAAGTGGTTTCAATCTATGCACCCTTTGGAAACGATCATGCATGGGAAATACATCAATTAGTGCTGTCTTTTCTGGTTGAAAACGGAGTAATCTTTTTTAAATTTTTTTAAAATGTTCACTGGAGTTTTGACTTAATAGCAAGGTGTGAAATTCCAACAGATTTCAGTCATTTGTCATCGTCACGTGACTGAGAAGGACCTTTGGACCTCAGTTGATGGTCATTTAATACCCAGCAAAATATGTGTTGTCTTGTATTGTATCGTGCCTTTTCTTTGCACTACTATTCCACTGCTTGCATGGTACTGGTAGACACAATTATTGCTTTCAGAGGTAGCACATAGTACGGCGAGTAAAACACTCGAGTGAGTGCGAGAATCTCCTTCTGCCTGTACGCGCGCGTGCGCGTTTGTCCCACTGTTTCCCTGGGGACCACAGTCTCGTTTGCTTTTTCAGAACATATTCACAATTCTCACAGTCTAGACAGTCTGGTATTTTTTATTTCTCTCTTCTACAAACCTTGAAAAACCTCGGGCCCCCTTCCGAACTTTCGGATTAACCTGAACAGTTCGCTAACAAAGAAAATGCACGATTCGTCTTTTATGGCGATTTTTGGAGATTCTTAACTATTAACTCGTTCTTTTGTGGCTGTTTTGACTATTCGTGTTTCTTTTTAGGATTAATAGAATACGCGGAATGAGAGGCGCGATCCATTAGAACAAATTGTCAGGAACCTGCGGTACAAAATCAAATGGCACACTCAACAGAAATTACCGAGTTCTTTTAGCAAATTTTGGCGCAGCCTACCCAGCTTTTTTCCAAAAATTTGAAATTCCGGAAGTTATCAAATGTGTCGAAAACGAAGACCTAAACAGGAAGACCGAAGACCGATGACCCTCTAGTCTAAAACGAAGACGAAGACCCACTGGTCTAAAAGCTTTTCTCTTTAGGGGAAAAACTATACACTAAGCTAAATTTCTCTCATTTCGGTAGCACATAAATTAAAGACCATTAAAATGTCGTCTGAGCACGCGACAAACTTGACAGTTTACTTTACCTCAGTCGGTACAACACGTGTCGAATTGCGTGACGCAATTAAATTCCAACAAGAAATAGTGACGATTTTAGTTGTTTCGTCGTCACCAATATTCCTTTTTTTCAAATGCATTTGACAAAAGTACGATGAGGTAACTTCATTACTTTGCTAGAGCGATATTTCCTGTGGCGTCACGCCCAGGTCACATGGGGTTGCTTATTTCGGCGGTTGACAAAAACAAGACGTGGCTTGATGTTTCTTACTGCATGTAAATTTACTTCCAGAGAAAAGGGTTCGTGGAGAGAATGCCGTTGAGCTGCTGCGTAATGAATTGTGCAAATCGGTTCACAGTTTCATCGGGAATAACTTTTTTTAGATTTTCGGAATGTGAACCAAAGCGGAGCGCTTGGATCCATGCAGTTCGTAGCGGGACGATTTTTAATGTACTCTTCGTCAAGTTCTTCAGGGAGGACGAGCGATGAACCAATTACTTTCCAAAGGGATGTTGTCTCCAACTGAATGACATTGGCACCACAATGGTTTAACGTGGCCACTGATGGCAAACTGATACGCTTAGAGCGACTTGAAGGCCATTAGACTCTTCTTCGTGTGAATACACGACGTTTCGATTAAATACGTGTACATATGGAACGCCAGAACCGTCTTATGATACTTATTTTTATTATATTGGGTGATTATGTAATTATATATGGTAGTTATGTTATTATATTCGGTGATTAACTCATTATACTCGGTGCTTATTGCATTATACTTAGCATGCGTAGCTGGCGGGATTTCGCGCGCGAGTGCATTTGTTTTGGTTGCGAAGCCGTGAGAGGATTGGTCAAGAGTCCAGTTGAATTCCCGCCTGCCCAAATTCGTGGGGTTTTTTGAATTATGCGTTCACTAGTGCACGCGAATTTCGGATTGGCTGAGAGCACTGAAACGTCAATCAAATGTTAATCTATACCTCTCATCTTTCCCAGGGGAAAAGGTTTGTTTTCATACACAAGTTTGCAAATGGAGATTGCGAAGAAATGCATAGAGGAAGCTTTAGATTCTCTGAATATCCGTGGGGAAAGGAGAAAAATTATATTGAAGGAAGAACAGGAGAGAGATTTCGGGGAATGATGTGTAAAATGGGGTTAACTAACCTACACGACTTCTACGGTTCGTGACATTTGTACATTTGCCGTTCTCTGTTGGGTCACTCCACCTTTTTGTCGCTTCACTCGTGTTTATGAAGGGCACTTCACGTAATGTTACAAGGAGGAATTTAAATTAGAGTAGAGCAGAGCCGTAGATCGTGCTATGACAAATTTTAAGAGGTCACAGGACTGCATGATTTCCGCTGTTGCATGCATGTCGCTTCACCGAGTTTGACACCTCTGTAATTTGCAATTTGTTAGTGTATTGTTTTCGCTCATTTCTTTTGCAACATATGTTTTTAAATCTCCAAACATTTGCTTTAATAGAGGGACAAGATATGACGTTTTCTGTGAACGTGTTGCTTACTTGCATTCTATATTGTGACGCCGGGCCCGGCTGTGATTTGAACTGTTTGCCTTCGTAAGGTTTTCATCGGAGCCGCCATGGCTTTACTTCAAGAAATCTATACGCTTGTCTAGAGAAATGTTTGTGTTTCTTGCTGCTATCTGATCGAGCTTATGTTTCTGGCGCTCGATGTATAGGTTTATTCCTCCTTTGATCGCTCTGGTATCACAGGATTCAAATATAGCTCTTCACACGCAAGTCTGTTGACTGTTTGCGTGATTCGGCTTAGTTTCATGTTTCATGTTACACTTCGTTCTCTAATTGGCTTATTTAATTGATCCATCAAAAGTGCTAAAAGTGGGCGGCAAGCAAAAACCATACCAAATGTGGCAGGCGGGAATTTCAGTCGCGGCTTCGCCGCTCGCGAATTCCTCGCGGGCTTCGCCCGCGATGGCATATGGCGGCTCTGCCGCCGCTCGCCCGCTCACGCATCCCGCCAGCTACGCGGGCTACATTATACTCGGTTCTTATGTCTTTATATGCGGTGCTGTCTTCATTATATTCGGTGCTTATTCCATTATATTCGGTGCTTATTCCATTATATTGGGTGCTTCCTTCGTTATATTCGGTGCTTTCATTATGTTAATTCGGTGCTTTCTTCATTATATTCGGCTCAAACTTTGGTGTTTACTTCATTATACTCGGTGCTTACTTCATTATATTCGGTGCTCACTTCATTTGGTGCTTTCTTCGATATGATCGTCACCAGTCTTCCAATAGGTCAGTATAAAACAAGGACTACGGACTACGGACGACGGACGACGGACTACGGACTACGGACTACAGACGACGGACGACGGACGACGGACGACGGACGACGGACGACGGACGACGGACGACGGACGACGGACGACGGACGACGGACGACGGACGACGGACGACGGACGACGGACGACGGACGACGGACGACGGACGACGGACGACGGACGACGGACGACGGACGACGGACGACGGACGACGGACGACGGACGACGGACGACGGACTACGGACTACGGACTAGTATAAAACACGGACTCAGGTATAAAACGCGGACTAAGCATTACGGACTGGGTATAAAAAATGGAACCGGGTATAAAACGCGGACCGAGCATTACGGACTCGGTATGAAACACGGAGAGAGGTTCTACATTGAATAAATTCTCGCAAGAACGTTTTCATAAATAGAAGCTACCTGTAATTTATTATAGAAGTCTCATTTCCCGAAAGTGCCCGCTCATACAGGTTCAGCCATACTTTATTGCCCAAAAAGAAATAGAAGATTGAGTCACAAAATTGACGAGCTGTATGAATTTTCGAATGTTTCAAGCCATGATTAAACGTTTTGAAAGATCAACAGTCGAGAGAATTGTGGAGAATTCGAACGAATGCCCCGCTGTATTAAATAAATACACATAAATATGGCCATGAAAAGAGGAACAAAAAGTTGATAAATAAGAGAAACGACATTATACAAGGATAGCAGTTCTGCAAGGTGTCTGTGGTGTTGCCTTCAGCGAACAATGTGGTCAATGTGGTATACCCTTTATTTTTTCTTTCGTTCTAAGCCCTATGGCTGAAGTAGCCAAAACCCAACTACTCAGACACACTTTCAAAACCTGGATGCGAAAGTAACTTACTAATCATCTTTTTCAACTTCTGCCATTCTTTCATGACATATATCAACCTCCATGCAACATCTACATTCTTCATGCTGGACACTGAACAATCTCCAACGAACAATTTATACACTTGCACCTATAACCATAACCTTACATATACATGTATGGGTAAGCTTAAATTCAAAATAACATTAACAGTTAATTGACACCAAAAATATGTATAAATAAACTTGAAATACCTGAAGAACTAAAACTACCACTTCGATCTTTTTTTTATTATTATTTTTGGTAATTGACCAAATTACAGAAATTTAAATCGTGCAATATCTACGAAACAGACATTTTCAAAAACGGTGACAGATCGAATTCAACATAACTTCCTTCGAAACAAACTGCTTGGAATTTTCAGTAGCTCTTTTACAAAAAATAGACGCATTTATAAAAGCAGAAAGAATCGAAACGAAGAAACCAAATAAAATACCAGTCTGGTAGATCTGTCTTGTCAGCAAATCGACTTAGAAGCATGTCCTCAGACTCTTCTTCTTCCTCTTCAGCTATTTGATCAGCGTACTGGGAAGCTTCTTCTTCGGTGGCAATCTGGCTCGGCACTATCATCGTATGATTGGAAATCTTCACTTGCCGAGCAGAAGCTAGCCTCTGAAGACTCAGAGCAACCTTCACCACTGCTTTCAGACAAACTTTACCCAAAATAAACTTCTGAATCGACAGAGATTTCGCTAATACTAAGATAAAAACTCGACTGATATCAACGGCGATCAAAGGTAAATCAATCTCGTGTTAGGAATATGACGTCACAAGTAGAGATGCCGCTGCGAAAAAAGCGGGCTCAACTGGAACCAATTTCGAGTAATGGCGAACGAAGAATTTCACTATTCGAGCGGCGAAATTTTAATGAAGGAAGTCTTTTTCTTTTTTTTCTTTTTGGACGAAAGGACATCGTACATGATGGTAAGTTCTTCTGTATAAAAAAAAGTGGGAAAAAGAAATGTGAAATTTCGTCGCAGTGGCACTTTAAGGTAAAAACCTTAGCTGCTTTGTTTTCGTCTTATCCTCGCGAAATATTAATGAAACACATACCGCGAAATTTAAATCTTCCGCCATTTTGGCTCTTGCTTGTTTCTATAGAAATGGTGCAATCCATTCCCACGCGCGCTCTATCGCGCGCGCGTGGCTTAAGCATGCACACTCATTTGACCGCTGTGGGCCTGGCCAGGTCCAACACCGGAAGTCCGCGATTCACGGACTTCCCGTCACTCTGTGCATGCTCAGAGTCAAGTCTGACAAATCTGATTGATTCTGGTCTCAATCTATTGTGTTTACAAAGCCATTCAAAACCGGAATGTCGTTGGACGGGGCCGGAGGTCGCGATTCTTGGTGCTGACCAAAAGGAGCGCGGCCTCTGGGGACGAGAATGCTCCAATACCGGCCATCTTGGGTGACAGTACATGCGCAGTTTTACCAAATGACATTCATGGCGCCAAAATGCCATTTCCTTGATACAATTATTATATGGAAAGGGCCACTTGTCCGATCACCAAAAGCAAGTAGTAGTTCTCATTTTTATATTCCTCTAATTTTTGTTCTCTACTTTCCCAGCCATGCAGCATCAGATACCTTTTATTCTCTTCTTGGTACCTTTTTTTTATCTTAGAAATTTAAAACAATGCGTTCTGTTGAGTCACTATACCACAAGGACAGCAACATGTTTCGTCCGCTCAGCAAAGTTAAGCCCTGTTCGGCGGGGATAGTACTTGGGTGGCTGACGAAATACGACTACCCTGTGTTGTAAGAACTTTTCTTTTTTCCCCTACTTTTTCCAAGGCAATATTAAGGAGTACAGAGCTGCTATCCTTGTGTAATGTCGTTTCTTTTATTTATCAACCTTTTGTTTCTCATGTTATGGTCATATGTGGCGGTGGCGGTGGCGGTGGCGGTGGCGGTGGCGGTGGTGGTGGTGGTGGTAGTAGTAGTAGTAGTAGTAGTAGTAGTAGTAAACTTTATTTCAACTCGGATTGAAGAGTAGCGCGTAAGCGCTAATATCTCCGAGAAGTAAATAACAATAAAGATATATGTACAATAAGTAGTGTATACATGCTCGTAAAATTATATGTTGAAAATAATCAAATAAAAATCAGAGAAATTAATCTAACTAGTTACAAAAGCAAGACAGTTGTTTCTAAAATAGGTTATTTTGGTGGTAGTTCTAAGGTCATCGTTTAACGTATTCCATAATTTGGGGGCAAGAAATTTGAAGGATTTTTTCCCGAAAGATGTACTATTAACACGCGGTAATTGCAATTTGTTTGTACCTCTAAGCCTATTGGTGTTGGTTCTCGGTGTGAGTAATGCTGTTATATAGGCAGGAGTGGCTGCTTGAAACAACTTGTAAGCCAAAATCAACATATCAAGAAATCTTCTCTTACTCAGGCCTACAAGGTGCAGCTTTTCCAAAACTACCTCATATGTGCTAACGTTATTACCAAGAATTATTCGTAAGGCATGTTTATTAAGGAGTTCTAATTTTTCCGAATTCCTAGCATCACAAAAATGCCAGATGGTACTACAGTATTGAAAATGTGGCATAATAAAAACTTTGTAAAGCCGTGCTTTAGTTGAGCTGCTTAAAATGTGTCTAAATCTTTTAATGACTTGAATTTGATTGTGTACCCTTGCGCAGATGTTAGAAATGTGCTTAGAAAAATTAAGTTAATATTATCCAAATTGACACCCAGTAAATTAATACTTATTTCCTTATCGAATATAATGAAGACCGCACCGCATATAAAGACATAAGCACCGAGTACAATGCAATAAGCACCGAGTATAATGAGTTAATCACCGAATATAATAACATAACTACCATATATATAATGACATAACCACCCAGTATAATAAAAGAGTTTGAAAGCAAGTGAAGGTTGTACAAATTCCCATGATTAAAGCCGATTTGTTTCTCAGAATATTTGAATCAATTCCTGGAACTTGGAAACGCTTTGAAACCCTTGTGGAAACGTGGAAACACTTTGGAAACCCCTTACTCTTTACAAATGGTTCGAATAATCTTAGCACACCCGCTTTGAAAAGGTCGAAGGAAAATATATTCTCCTAGTTGCGTTTTTCGTAGAATTTAAAATTATTATGCGTTGCACTTCAACTGTTTACTCGTTACAAAACTTTTGAGGCTCAAAATGGCAAATTTGAGCGATTTTGTGGATTACTACACGTTATGAGAAGGAGTCAAGGGTGGAAAGATCATTTTTGACCGCTCCAGCACCAAGCAGATTTTCACCGATAAATTTAAATCGTCCGGCTTCCAAATCGAACACCAGATAAACTGAAAGGTCGATGCTTCTTCTCGCAGCATTCAATCGAAGATCCATGTAAAATCC
>JAHPZR010008862.1:0-7500 GCA_019787425.1 Platygyra sinensis | reverse complement strand
TAACCCTTTCAGTGCCAAGGACGTACTTATAGATTTTACTCTGTGTAACGCCAGACGATTTTACTCGTCAAAGGGTTAATTACACAAGATTGACCAATTATACGTGTAAAATTCCGCAGCCTTGAACACTGTATTTTGCTGCGAGACAAGTTGGTCAGATACGTGGCAATACGCGCAGCAGAGGGTTTCAACTTGCAATGCAACAATGTTGCAAGGCAAGTTGAAGAAAAATGTTGCCCTTATTACCGAACCTTAACACTCGGATTAAGCCAACACACATTAACTGGACGGTTTAATGGCGGACGTGTTCGTAACCATCTCTTGCGCGCATGCGCCAATGGCTAATACTCCAGTTATTAGCTAATACAATCCCTCCCTTGTTTGAAATAGATCCTGGACTGAAAACTAGTGTGAAAATGGTTCACGTACAATGAGGGATTTTATAAACCAAAACAGTTTTAGGTAACAACAGTCTTTCTTAAGAGAATACCTGGAACAAGAGCAACAGTGAAATGTGCATAGTCCTCACTGGGCCTATCCTCAAGGCATAACATTACAAAGTCCTCAATCATGCTTGTCTGCTGAAAGTTCTGTTGCTAAGACATAACAAAGTCCTTAAACCGTCCTGGTATTGTTCTAGACCTGAAAGGTCTGCATGCAGTGTCCTTGATAGAGTAGGGTTCTGCCGCACTCCCAACCACTGTTTGTGTATGAGCTTTTCCCGAATGTTCATCACTTTCATTTACTCTTGGCGGTGATTGATGTTCAGTAGAACTGTTCGAGATAGGAGGTGATAAAGACATCTCGTATTCAGGCGCATTACTCCGCTCAAGCAATTTCTTTACATGGGTAGAGCTACTCCTTTACTGGACACTATCGGGTAATTCCACCACTACACAGTTGCCTGACTTGTCCCGGCAGTACACGGTATGGTTCCGGCCTGAAAGTTGGCGTCAACTGGTTTTTCCGTGTTACTTTCTTTCACATCACTTTCGCGGGCACTGCGTTTGTCATCAGCATACAGCTTTCTCCTTGGCTTCACTGTCTCTATCACTTACTTCTTGGTCATCCACTGGGAATTCTTTGCTTCCTGGTATACGGGTTGGCAGCTTTATGCGGAACAAGAGTTCTGCAGGGCTTACTCCAGTTGTGCTGTGTGGAGTCGTTCTGCGCATTTTTAGGAAAGACTCAAGTTCTTCTTTCCAATTTCTCCTCTCCATTTGTGCAATCTTTATCCTCTTCAGTAGGGAGCGCTTCTGTCTTTCAACTTCTCCGTTTACCCGAGGCCAAAGCGAAGTCACTCTGTATTCAATGCGTTCCTCAACAAATTTACAGAATTCTTCACTTATGAACTGCGTTCAATTGTTCGTAGTGATACCAACGGGCAGTCCATGGGTAAGGAATATCTTCCTCAGACCTGCAATGACCTTGTCGGTAGTTGTAGACCTCAAGACTTCTACTTCCATATAGTCAGCAACTACAAGGAAATGGTCTCCTGACGGCAGAGATGGCGTCATAAGGTCTGCTGAAATGTGTTGCCATGGACCTGAGGGCAGTTCAGTCTTCTTGAGGAGTTCTGGTGGCTTAGGCATACTGACCATCTGGCAGAGATTACAGGTCTTACAAAACATCTCTGCATCCTTGTCACACCCTGGCCACCAGATTTTGATGCAAAGTCTGCGCTTCATGGACACTATTCCTGGATGACCCGCGTAAACTAGAAGGGTTGATGATCCCTGTTTCTCGCAGTACTAATTTTGCTATAACGGAAAGGTCATTTCTGACGAGCAGGTATCGCTTGTTCTCAGGTTTGTGCCACATTTCCGTATGCACACATTTTCATACGTATGACAGTTCCTTGCTCGATCTCTCGGGTTGACAGGGCTTGTGGAGTTGAATTTTCTGTAACGAATCTGACATACTCTTCTGTCTCAGCACTAAGGTCTGCACTTGCTTTGCTTCTTGTAAGACGAGACAGGGAATCTGTAATGTTATCTTTCCCAGGTATATGTCTGACAGTAAAACGATTAGCCTGCAGTGCAGGCGTATTTTTGACGCGCGAGTGTACATTTTCGTACTAGGCCGCCATCTTAGATTTGGTAACATTGGAGGATTGGGGCGAGGAAATATTTCCCGAGGGAGGAGGCGTCACCGGTCAAGCATCCAAGATGGCGGCAAAGAAAACCCGATTTATTATCTAGCGTTCCGCTTCAAAATAACGCCTGCACTGCAGGCTATAAAACGATAGGGTTGGAGTCTCAAGAACCAACGATTGACCCTCGCACTGGGTTGCGACATCTTCAAGTAAATGAACTACAGGGTCTTTTGATCTGTTAAAATTTCAAAATCAGTTGTATATAAATAAATATGTAGCCTTTCACGTGCCCATACGATCCCCAGAGAATCTTTCTCGGTCTCTAAATAACGTTTCTCCGCATCTGTCAAGCTCCTGCTGGCATAGCAAATCACTCGCTCCTCAACATTCTGTTCTTGTACTAGGATAGCACCAAGGCCGACTAGGCTGGCGTCAGTTATGACACGGATTTTTTGCGGAACTGGCAAAATAAACAAAGGTTTCTTGTTTGGCCAACGTCTTCTTTAGCTCATTGAACGCTACTTTTTGTTCTTTTCTTGTCAGTCTCCTGAGAGGTTCTGAAACTGTCGCGAGATCAGGGATGAACCTCACACAGAAGTTCACTAGGCCTAACAAGCTACGCACTTCTGCTGCTGACTCTGGTTATCTGGCTTCTGTGACTGCTTCAACTTTCGCCTGGGATGGTTCTATCCCTCGTGCGGAAAGAAAGTGACCCATGAACTCAAGCTCAGACGTTAGGCCTCTGTTCTGGATTCTCTCCATGGCCTCTTCGAGTCGCTTGCCATGCTCTTCTGTTGTCTGACCGTGCACAATAATACCATCATGTATGTTTCTCACACCATCCCAGCCTTGTAAGGCTTGCTGAACTACTTTCTGAAACAATTCAGGTGCACAGCTAACTCCAAACATCAGTCTTTATCTGTACCTGAAAAGTCATTTGTGAGTCGCAAACGTGGTAATCGGTCTTGAAGCCTCACTCAATTCCACTTGATGAAATGACCACTTGATGTCAAGTTTACTTAAAACAGTGCTACCATTCAGGTCATAAAGGGCTTCATCGACTGTCGGGATTGGGTGTCGTTCCCATACAATAGTACCATTTGCCTGTCCCATGTAAACACAGGGGCGGATGTCGCCATTTGGTTTAGGCACAACAACTACTGGTGAAATCCAGGGTGTCGGACCCTCTGCTCGTTCAATTACTTCGAGACCTACAAGCTCATTAAGTTTCTGTTCTAACTTATACCTCATACTGAACGGCACACGACGCATAGGTTGGGCAACTGGCTGATCAATGGGAATATCCCGCTGAAAATGCTTCGATTTTCCCAGCCCCTTGCATTGAAACATGATTTATACTTGTCAAAGAAATCTTCCTGTTTCAAAACATTAGCCTTCGATAACAGTAAACTCTGCTTCTCTAGTGACGTTTCGTACAGTAACTGCTGCAACAAAACAACCAGCTGTTTTCAACGGTTCAGCACTTCCATATGGTTACAGTTTCTCGTTGGATTTCATAGATATACGCTTCACTTTATTCTGCTTTAACTCCTCCCACAAATTGCGGTCAATCACATTACAGCTAGCTCCCGAGTCGACAACAATAGCAACATTGGGTACACCACCAACATTCACCTGGACTATAGGCTGTTTCCCATTAACAATGGTAAACGTATACACACTATCTGGACTACCCTAAGAGTTAATCTGATTTACTGATCGTTTGGTATCTCTTGGCCTTCTTGGTTTATTTCGACTAGGCTTCTTATCATTTGGATCTTTCGCCTTTTTAGTTTTACAGCACTCGCTTGTCACCCTGAGTGTGTCCAGTCATGTCACATCTGTAGCATCTCTTCCCTTCAGGTTTCTCTTGGACAGAAGTTTCTCCTTCTTTCAATCCTTCCTTGTCTTTTGGGTTCTCAATAGCTCCTGCTTGCTTGTTTCTAGCTTCCATAGGTCTGCAGTATTTTGTAGCTGCTCTAAGGTCAGTCCACTTCCTTTCTCCAGAAGTTTCCTTCGCAGACGACTAGACATTTT
The DNA here is from genome assembly GCA_019787425.1 of Platygyra sinensis. Lineage (NCBI taxonomy): Eukaryota > Metazoa > Cnidaria > Anthozoa > Scleractinia > Merulinidae > Platygyra > Platygyra sinensis. Next base: position 3,368 of record JAHPZR010008862.1, on the reverse strand, counting down.
TTGATTACCTGATCACGAATATTTTCATCCTTCGCATTGCCGAATTCGCAGCCTTGCTATAAACTGATCGACGCTTTCAGTAGGTAACTGAGCCATAGTCCGAAACAGATGTCCAACGTAGGGGATATTGACTAGTTGCGAGAAGTATTGATTGAGTTGTTCCATTGCTACTGTGCAAACAGTTTCACCTTCGCTAGGTTCTCGAGCTTTCGGCAACGTATAGTAACATTTGCATTTGTGGTCCTCCACAGTGAAGAAGAAGAGTTTTCTTTTGTGCTAAGTTTTGTACTCCTTTTCCAACGACGAATAATTTGAATGATCGCTTTCATTTCTTTCGAATTTCTTCCATCGCCCTCCAACAGTTGTAGGATCCCCGTGAATATCGAAGTTAGATTTTCCACCTAAATCACTCAAGCATTTGGTTTTTTAGGCATCAGAAGACCCCCAGCAGAGAATTAAAAGATCTTTATTAGTTGTGGATATAAATGACTTATGCCCCGTTCACACCAAAGCTTAAACATGTTTGAAAGCTGTTTAGTTAGACACGGTTTAAAATTGTTTTTTTTATAAAAGCTCATTACTGATATTTTTTACTTCAAATTCAGCACAAATTAAAAAGAAAAAAAAAAAGCACGTTTAACTTCATCTAAATCCTGCATAAAAGCCTGAGTTGCAGTTTTTCTTTAATAGTTTTCATTTTTCTAAACCTGGTTTAATTAAACATATTTAGTTGGTGTGAATGGGGTTTTAGTCCACCTTTAAAATTAACCTGACGTTTGTTTGACTAGTTTAAGTGGACGTAAACATTCCTGTGTGTCATGTGACATTCCTTTATCTGTGACGTAACTAAATACGTTTAACGTTTAATGAAATAGGGTAAGGTTATGCATTAGAAGTTGCCAAACAAATAATGTTAAACTAGCCAACAAAGTAAGAGTATTGTAGCTCTGCCTTAAAGTTTATTTACAGTAGCAGGAGGCTCCTGACAGTGCCCCATTTTAGGCCAAAGATTTTAACCGTTAATTATCGTTTTTGGGTCACGTGACGTAAATTTAAAATGTAAAAATTCTTCATATTGTTAAGGATACTGATTTGATTGTATCCTACAGATTTCAGAAAGATCCAAAAACAAAATTTCTTTAAAATAAAAATATGTCATATTACAGTCAAAACGCCTGAAGTGTTCGGCCTAAACATTGATTAATGCGTTCATTAAACCAGAGCTGTTTCGATTGTTGGCTTCAAATTTCGAAAATTCAACTGAATATTGTAATCCTCCAACCGTAGCGTCCATTCGAATATCGATCATTCAATCAGTAGTTTTCCTCGTCGCCAGTTGCTAATCCCGCCCTGATGGTTCAAATTTAACCAGTAGACGCTCGGATGAAACCAACGCACATTAACTCAATGGTTTAATGGCGGACAACGTGTTTGTAACCATCTCGTGCACGCATGCGCAAATGGGTAATACACTACATTTTTAGAGTGACCTTCTGTAAAATTCTTGAGTAAAATTGTTTACAATGTAAAATGTTTAGTTTATTGTACATTCTTTTTTTTTTTTTTTATAAAAAGCTCTAGTGTATGCATAATAGAGCAATTATTGAATTCGGTTTGTGTTAGCCGCCTCAGCCTTACGCTTTGGCAGATAAAACAGACCTCAAACCTCGGCCGAAATAGTTCACAACTATTCACCGAAGTGGACGGCTAGCGGTGGATATTTGGTGGTGGATACCTGCAAAGAACCTGTTTCCGAAGCCAAAGACCAAGTGGTCACCATAAAAGAGCCAACAATATCGCACCTTTCTGTCTCAGCCCGGATCAGGGTCAGGGATCCGTTTAGCCAAATGAAACGATAATATTTAACAACTATTCACCGAAGTGGAGGTGGCTAGCGGTGGATATACAAAACCAGCCACCGACACTGAGGTGAATAGTTGTTTTCGTGTGTGCTAAAACAGTGAGATAATATACACCACAAAAATTAATTTGGATGTTTTCTTCTCTTGTCACGGATGCAAATCGGGACGCCATTTTTTCCCGAGTTGCTCGGAGGTAAATAGCACAGGATATTCGGAGTATGGCGAGCCAATCAGCGCGCTCGTTCAACGCTATCCACTGTTTTAGTATATACTAATTCTCGTTATTATACGATATTGCGTCTGACCCGCCTAGATTAACTTTAGCTACCTGAGGGCCAACCATCCTTTATTGTAATAAGTTTTCGAAACAAAATTATTCCTGTTTTCCCAACCTACATACATACTTTATTTGATAAGTAGGTTATAATAAATGCTTATTATAACGTATGTTCACGAGTTTTTCTTCTTCAGACTCACGACGATGAAGGGGCAGCTCAAGTTGGTGTCATCGAGTGCACCAGGAAGCCGACTCCCTTTTATCACCCGACCAATACCAACATAAAGTTCTGGAAATTGCCAGGGATAGGGACTCCAGATTACCCAGACCTGGAGATACTGCGAAAAAGAACAGCTGGAGAAGTACCACACGTACCTTATCTTCACAGCCAATGGTTTTAGCGAGGACGACTTCGAACTGGCCAAGAAAGTACGATCGATTGACAAGAAATTTTTCTTCATTCGCACAAAAATTGATGACAATGTTCGAGCCGAGAGTAGGCGAATGCGATCATTCGACGAAGAAGCAATGCTAACGAAAATCCGACGCTACTGTTTGGAAAGTCTGGGTGACCTGCTGACCGACAAGCAAGATATATTTTTGATCAGCAACTACGACTGCGAAAAAGGGGAGTTTGCTCGACTAACCCAAGCCATTCTCGATTCATTGACGAGGCACCAGCGAGAGGCTATGACCTTGGCTCTCGGCGAAGTGATAACAACATCGTCGAATGAAATTTTTCAAAGGAAAGTTGATGTTTTGCGTGGGCGCATATGGAAGGTGGCTGCAGCCTCTGGTGCCGCTGCAGGCATTCCGCTACCAGGACTGTCGTTTGCCGTTGATACTGCTCTAATTTTGAATGAACTCAGCCTGCACAGGACCTAGCTTGGACTTCCAGAAAAAAAAAATCCTCTGAATTTGCCAAGCTTCATCTCGCCACCAAAAAGAAAGTTCTTGGTGATGTTTCCACTGCAGCACAGCTGATCGGGTTTCTTGCACCTTATGTTGCAGGGGCAGCTGTCGAGGAATTCACCCGTTATATTCCAGTTGTTGGTTCGGCCATAGCCGGTGGTATGTCGTTTGGTGCTACGTATTTAGCTCTCAGTAATCTCTTAACAGATGTTGAAGAAGCGGCAAAGTTGGTACTGAAGGAAGCTCTCGACTAGACACCCGCTGATTTGTAACTGGAGTTTGATTGAGTTTGTTCCCTTTTTTTTTTGTTTTTTGTT
>JAHPZR010008861.1:0-61014 GCA_019787425.1 Platygyra sinensis | reverse complement strand
ACTTTTTTTGTAGAAAATTCGCAAAGAATGCTACTGATGTCACTGAAGCTCTACTTCAAATATTCATTAAAGAAGGGAAAATGCATAGAACCAAAGCGGAGGAACTTCTTAGAATATTAGAAAGTAAAAGGCATTTTCAGAGCGAAACCTGGTCATGACACACACATAAAGATGATAAAAAAATAATGATGGACTGTAAACTGCAGGGCTAAGTCCCCTGGTATCAGTTGACCGGCACGCGACAACTCCACCTGTCCCCGGTTGTTTGAAAAGTGGATAACGTCATTCACTGTATAAATCACTATGCAGTGGATAGCGTGGTTTTTATTGTTAAAAACTTATGCGCTGGATAGCGTTATCAAGCTTTTGAACAACTGCGGCCTGATGTAAACCCAAGGGAGTCCTAATCCAGAGCGTAGCGTTGCGTGAAAGAGGCGAGGGGCCCGAACTGTACCGGACTGGACAAGTCTCTTTTTAGCGTTTACACAAAGGAAATCATTGCACAGGGACAAAGTTTGGGCGAAAAGTATGATTTCTTTTGCTTTCCATCTGGAGCTTTTTCAACAAGAGATTGAAAACAGAATAATTCATTAGGCGTAAAACATTGAATTAAATTAGCTCCGTCAGGGGTCTATAAGTTATTGTGGACTTCTGACTCAATAAAAATGTGCGGTGTTTATTTCTCGTTATTTTCATTTCGATAGCACTTTTTTCACATAGGGGAAATGTCCCCGGGACCTTTTGCAAGAAGACAATTATATAGAAGACCCTGTAGGATAAATCTGCATATTTCGGTCTTGTTTACATTATTGAAAGTCCTTCATAGAAATTGGAAACAAACGGAAACTCGGTTGAGTTACACGATTTGATTTGATTTGATACGTGTTTGGGAAAGTATCTAAGGTTTCTGTGACGGCCGAAGTCAATGTATCATATTTGAATTTACTCTCAAAAGCATGAACAGCAGTTTATAAAACTTTCCCTTGTCCAGTTCACATTTGTTATCGTGACGCAAGTGAAACATCTATTTTTGGCGCGGGAATTTTCCGCCAGCTTACATGACATCATCTGCCATATCCGGCGCATTTCGGAGAAAAGTGACAACATTTGTTTCGTCGGCACTTTCTGAGAAGCAGCGACGGGTTTGACTATGTTCGCGAAGTAACGTGTATCAGTTACTAAAGCGTTATCAAGGATGCGCTAACGAATTGCAGAGGATGCAGTGCCCTAGCTGTGAAAACACAGACTTTCCTCCCAAGTATAAGTTTTGTCCAGAATGCGGTTTTGCTCTTCCAGGTGCTCAAAATATTCCGCGCAAGGTTGAGCATGACGAACATGGAGTCGAAAAAACACTACTGCAGCAAAGTGCTGCATCGACAAGCGACAACGATGATCTTGGACTGGATAAAAGGTCAACTCAAGGTAAATTCAATAGAAACTTGCTTGGATTATATTTTTCTTGGTTGATAAGAATTCAATATTTCATGAACGCTGAATTAATTTTCTCTTCTTTAATGAGGTTCGATTTTATTTCTCTGAGTTCACTTAACTCTCATAAAGCTTACGTTTCCGATTCTTCCGATTGGATTCCTCGAACGAAGGTGTTTTTAAGTCGCTTCAACGTATCCATACTATTTGAGCTGCGAGCTTGGCGCCCGCATAATAAGTAAGCTAGATGTTTTGTTCAGATGGTAAATCTAAACTGGACGCTTATTTCACGAATTTAACGTTTATTGTCAACGCTTTTTAATATAACGAGTTATCAAGCATAGTCATGCTGCAGTACTCCTTATGCTAGTACCGGGTCTTGAAAATTAGGTAATTTTAAAGTGAAAAGTCTGAAAATCAAGTGCTATTTCCTTATCATGCGCGAAATCGAGACGTCTACACATTTCGCACAGAGCATTGTGTCGTCATGACGGAGAAATAATGATATGCGAAAAGAGAGACTGGAATAGATCAGTTATATGACGGAACATAACGTGACTGGGAGAAGTTCACTCAGTTTATAGGAGAAGAACTGTCAGCATTGACCGATCCGTACATACATACTGCCAATGAGTGGAGCTTTTTATGAACATTGAGTTTTTTGCGTTGTTTTGAAGCTGGCAGATTGTGATCTATTTTTTTGTCCACACAAGTTTGTGAAATGGAGCCTTTAGGGCAGGGACTCTTGGTAATGACTGGTAGTGGTGAAGTTGCCCATTGGGCTGTTTAGGTTTTGCCAAAAGAAGGCCCACAACCTGGTTTACGAGCCGTGTCCCAGTCCTGGTTTTTCCATAGTTGTAACCAGTGGTACATTAATGTAAACAATTTAGACCAACCATTATCACACTTATCTTTAACTGGACCCCTGATGTACATGTTCTGGCCAAAATAGTTAGCTCTTTGAAATAGGGTTAATTTTATCGTAGGCTAGTGTGAGGGTTTTGGGCTAGTTAAAGGTACAGTCTGCATTCCAGCCAGTGTCTAGGACAGTACCTTATCTTTGGCACACCTCTGGTACTTGACAGAAATTGCAAAATGAGTCCCCAAGAGTTATGAAGATACTGATTTGTTGGGGTGGCTTGAAATTTTCTTCCCCCCCTTGAAGGTACCAATTCTAATTCAAGACATCTCCAGTTAAATGGTTGAGGCACAGTACCTTAGAATGTACCACGAAAGCTCCCGCTGTAGGCCTTCTGAGGCTTAACACCAAAAGAGGTATTAAAACTGCTTTTTAACCCTTAGAGGTACGACGAGCAAGCCTGTCTTTTTTATATGTAAGTCCCCCCCTTTCTCCCTCAGATCTCTAGATCCTGTAGCAGAAGCCACTTGCTCTCTCCTAGATGATATGTTTGTCTATTGCAGTACCAATTTATACACCTGGTTGAATTGATATGTGGTTGAAGAGAGGTGCTTTCAGAGTATATTGTCTTCCCTAAAAACACAACATAATGACACCAGCCAGGGATTGAACCCGGACTGCATAATCCATTGGTGTCCCCTAATTATTAAGGTTAATCTACATATAGTTATTATTGACCGTACTGCTGATCAAAAAATCTGGGAACATCTAGACAACCTCCAGATGATGGGCTTAAAGTGGTTTGCAGCCTATGAGGCCACTTACCTTGGGCTGGTGGCATGCTGTTATTAAAACCCAGTCAAAATTATAAGTGTTAAATTCAATTTTACAAGTAAGGGAGTTTCTTGAGGGTTCCATTTTCAAACATCCCATTATTGTTATTGTCATGGTGCTTTAACATGGCAAAGACCTTTTCATTTAAGTAAGAGAACTTAACTATGAAATGGGTTGTGAAATATATAGGCTGTTCAGTTACTTCATAAATAATAATAATAATGATAATGATAATGATGATACTTATGATGATGATAATAATAATGATAATGATGATAATAATGATACTAATGATGATGATAATAGTAATGATAATGATAATGATGATAATAATGATAATAATGATGATGATAATAATAATGATGATGATAATGATAATAATGATGATGATGATAATGATGTTGATGATAATAATAATGATGATAATGATGATAATGATGTCAATGGTGATAATGATAACAAACTAGATAAACTGCAAAGCCGTGAACGAAGATCCTGCTTGATTTAACGTTGGATCTCGATGGAGATCTAATCAGCCAAACTTGAAAAATAAAAACGATGAGAAGTCAAAGACTACTGCAAGGCTGACACAACGTGATATATTTAACACAATATTTCGGCTGGCCAGACCAGCCTTCTTCAGGTTTAGATGTTACTAACTTATAAAAATGAAATTACAATATTATATAGTGGTGAATGTCGTAATACATATTTCGAAATCAAAAGGAGTGGCGGAAATGACGAACAAAACAAATAAAATAAAGATAAAAAAGGCTTTCTAAGGTTACAAGTTTTACGATTCATCACGTCTATTCATACCGTGAGGTTCCAATGTTCTCGCTAAATCTATTAAAAAGGACTCTCTGGCTTTTCTTATTGAATCACGTGACGAGTGGATAAGTTCGAGTGGGATTAGTTGCATGTCAGTATGGCAATGATTAGGATGAGACAGAAAATGTTCGGCAACAGTGGTGGGTTTGGATTTAACGTTAGTTTTGTCGACAGAGCGTCTATGTTCGTTGAATCTGTCTTTGAGACGTCGCTTAGTTTCGCATATGTATTGTAAATGGCAGCGGTTACACTGTATCATGTAAATTAAATTTTGGTGTTACAGGTTATGTGTGACTTGATTTGACGGGTTGCACCAGTAGAGAAGAAAGTATAGGGTGTAAGACCGTTAGTAATGTAAGGACAAGTAGCGCAATCTTGTCCACAGCGGAATGATCCCGGTGGTAAATGATAAGAATAATAGTGATGATAATGATATTGATAATGATAATGATTATGATTGATTATGATAATGATTGTGATTATGATCATGATCATGATCATGATAATTATGATGATAATTATGATGATCACTATGATGATAATGATAATAATAATTATGATGATAATGATAATAGTAATTATGATAGTGATGTTGATTGAGTAAATGGTTTGAACCAAGGAGTATCAGTAGTTCGCATTGTGTGTTCGTCCAGGTGACTGTTGTTCTGAGAAGAACTGTTGTAGACTATTGTTGGTGACTGACGTTTCGACAACTTCAGCGGAATTCATCTTCAGAGTCAAGTGAATAGTGTTTGACAGTCGATGATGTTATAAATCAAGTCCGTTGAAAGCGATTGGTCAGTTAAGCCATGATGGTATTATTTATTTAGCTTCGCCTAACTAGAATACGATTTGTATATAAATAAAAAAAAGACAAGAAAATAATACAAACAGATTACCTGACCGAAAAGTTAAAAAATTATTAGGCAGGGAGACCACTACAGCCTAGCCAATTACAGCGGATCCCTCGTTAATTGTTTATATAAAAGATACTTATAACTAAAGCTACTAATATGTAAGCAGAAAACTTAAGAGAAAACTAAACGGAAGTCCAAATTGCTAAAAACAGCACGTTGGTGGGTATAGGAGAGACCTCGCTGTGTTGTACCTAGGACAGATTGTTCTCCAGGTTCCAATGTCGTCAACGTCGTACAGGTTCAGAGCCTTTTTATAATACTGAAGTAATAAACTTTTAAATAAGGGTAGAGAGATGTGACTTGTGCATAGCTCAGCGGAAAGAGCATTCCATGTGCGGCACGCGCGTATGAAAAATGAACGTTGATAAGTAACAGTTTCTACCTCGGTTAGGAATGTAAGTAATAGCACTGCTGCTTGATGACCTAGTAGATCTCGTTAATTGTCTAGTTACAGGTGGAGTTTCACTGTCTATGACTAATAACTAAGTTATTAACAGCTTTGTAGAAAGACTATGTCATGCTAGTATGAGATGGAAAACAGATTTGTTAGTTGGAGGCGGGTCTTATAGGTTACATCGCAACGGAAGGGGAGCTTCAAAATTAGTTTTGTTGCACGGCGCTGCACGTTTTCAACTCGTTTAAGTAGGCCTATGGACTGTGGCGACCATACTTGGGTTGGATAGCCGAGATGGCACCAGACGATAGAAAGGTACAGTGTACGATGCGTTTGGGTGCTTTGGATGTACCTAGAAGCTCGGCGCACAAACCCAAGGAGTTTGTTGGCTTTCGCACACTGTTCAGTTACTTTTTTGTCAGAGGCGAGATTGCTTTGACACCCACACACCAAGGTCTTTCTCTGTATCGCAAGATTCCAAAGGCGTTTCGTTAATAGTATAGATAGGCTGTACAGATGATTTGTTGCGGGTGATGCACTGGTATTTACACTTGACTGATTAAATATCAGCCTGGATGATTTAGTTTGCATCAGTCATTGGTCGGTTTCGATCCGTCTACTGTTAGTCAAAGTTCTTTTATTTATTAGAAGTCCGTTTGTCGGTTGGCTTTTCGTCGCGGATAAGTCGTTTGTAAGGTGCCGGTAGTTGTTGACATCTGTTAAGAGGCGTTTGATTTAACTTACTGTACCAGCTTTCCAGAGTCTGTCGTTAAAAAAGTTTGTACTGTATGTTAAGCATTGAGCAGAGTGCCAGTCAATGTTGTGGTTTGTCAGTTGATGATGCACAGCCATGTGATTGTTGGCATCACCGGCATTTCTCGTGGTTCGTTTGTGTTCAGTCAGTCTCGTGTTAAGGTTTCTGCCAGTTTCACCAATGTAGGAAGCCTGACAGTCGGAGCATTTGATCTTGTAAACAGCTCCCTGTCTGTTGTTGCGTTCGCCGTTAACCAACGTTAAGTGTAGTGCTTCAGGGTCGGTGAAACATCCGGATTTAACCAAAAAGGTGCACTCAATAACAGATTCAACTGTACACTTAACCATGTGCTTTCAATTACACCTAATTCCTTGCGACTGTACACGATTACATCATAGATACTACAATATTAATCTCTCCCTTTTCTCGAATAAATTGCCAAGTCCAGTTTCTTAAACAAAATAACAATACATACTATAACGGTTTCTCAATGGCTACTAACTCAAGGAAAAATGATGCAATGTCCAAGACTTAAATCAATGCAAAAATGACAAATTCATAAAGGTGACATGTCTTTCGCAAGAACTGTCCATTGTGTAAACAGTCTTAAACGAGTTCATAATCTTTACGCCTCTCAGGTTGACGATTGCGCCTAGGCCGCAACGCATAATGCTGAGCTTAAAGGGGCTACGTCACAGTATTTGTTCATCGACAAAATTACCTTTAAATTAAAGGAATCCTTACAATAATACTTTACAAAGAAGGAAAACGCTTAAGAGATAAGTGGTAGGGAAAGGCCGGTTCTACGCCAGGGATACAGGGATACAGTGACGTCACAATACCCTGGGGGTTGACGTCAGCAAAAATGATGACATCATATTATAAAAACAAAATAGTGACATCATCGGGATGGGGTGTCATTGAAGGTATTACGTCATAATCTTAAAATAGGTAGAATGACGTCATAGAATTATTTTTAGTACCAGAAGTCATGTGATTTTTTCATTATAAAGAGGTGGAATTTCAAGAATATATTATAGTTAGCTTAACATGGGTCTCACCCTCTCTACTCGCCGAAAACGATTTAACACCTACCGCTTCCTGGCTAGAAATCTGATCACTCCTATAAGTGAAATAGTTTTGCTGAAAGAAGCATTTTGTGGTCTACCAGGTACTAAGCTTTCCAAGTTAAAGCACCTTCACTCCGAAGTCTTCACGAAAATTCACTGGGGAAGATTGATGGTGTTTTTAAATTTTGCGGAGCAATTAGACCTAATGGAGGAGGAATGGGAACAACTGTTTTATTTTCTAGTTCCCACTCTCACACAGATAGAAGAAACGTGCTATTGAGCAAGGGGAAATTTCATTTGACTTCTGACCACACAGTGGTAAAGCGAAAATTTTTGAAAGCGTAATAATTTCTGAGGTTCTCTAGCTTTCTTTGAAAACGTTCTACGATTTTCAAAACGTTAATTTGCCCGGGCTCTTTTAACCCCGATTGGTTCATGAAAATATCTGTTAAGTTTTTATGTGAACTCTCAGCTTTGTTGACGAGAGAGAGAGAATATATTCGGCTTAGCTAACTGCTCGAGTTTTCCGCTCCGTTAGTCACGAACTAAACTCATTCCACTTTTAACCCTACATTTGCATACAAACTCCAACGGAAAAGCCCATGGGACAGCTCTACCATTGAAATTACAACAATAGAAGTTCGGAGCGCTAATTAATTGTCAACACGCGACAATAAATATTTTTGAACAACACGTTTCTTGAATATTACATTTATTATGCTTGAATATTACATTTATTTGCGAATACAAAAAAATTAATACACAGAGATTTGAAACGAATATACCAAATTTAAAACTGAACAAAACTGTTCATCAGGAAATCAATCGTCTTTATCGTATTGAGAGTACTTGCAAGGTGAGGTCCTGTGTAAACCTCGAGATCTTCTAGAGGCTCTCTTCGGTTCATAGTCCAAGTAATTTACAAATTTGACAGACTGGGGGCGCTTACGCTTTCTAACTGGTGACAGCGATTGGACTGCTGGAGGCGGTGTCAAAATTGAAGAAGGGAGGGAGGGAGATGAGATAGAAGAAGAGCCATGGTAGATAAGGCTTGTGGGGCTGTCACTTGGGTTGGTGCTTGAACTGGAGTCGCTGTTATGATTTCTGGTGGTTCTTGAACGGGGTTTGGCGCTGTTGGTACTTCGCCTGTCAATACATTCGTAGAAATTTGGTTTGACGGGTATTGTTGCTTCAGGTTTTAAAGATTTGAGCTGGTGTTTATAGTTTAAAAACTTGTTTTGCAACTGTATATACTGCTTTGCTTTTTGGTCCTCTCCAAGGTTTGTACGATACAGGAGATTATCCATATTATTCTGAATGCGTTGCATCTCCGAAATTGGCGGGGGCACCACCAGAATTTGTTGCTTGAGGTACTTGAGCAGTTTTTGGGAAATTCTATTGTCATCGAATCCTTTGTCGACTCGTTCTTCGCCGGGTAAAACATTTGTTCGCAATCTACATCTATCTGGAGTCGTTGGCTTTAGATCTACAAAACGATATCCATATGGTCTTCGCACCGCCTCTTCGTACTCTTTGATAAACCAAGCGGTTTTACTTAGATACATTTGTTTGGCTAGAGTCAAAATTTGCAGTTTATCTCGAGGATTCTTGAAAAGGACCAAGTAATGACTGTTTAAGCTGATGCTTCGGTTGCCTTTACCTTGATGGAGCAGATTTTGCACAATGTAAATAACGCTCAGATTTCGGTGATGCGATCCTTTTGTAAACAGGTTCACGATCCGATTATCTTTTCCGGCTTCAATCATCACTATCAGGTTGCGTATGTTGACATCTAAATAGGAATCATTTTCCAGAGATTCCGGGATTCCCTTGACAAATTAGATTGTTGGTATCATCATCAATAATTGCGTGTAGGCGGGTTGCCACTGTGAATAACACCAGATTACTCTCTCTGGCGGTTGATCGATCACGGTTTGAGTTTGTTGTAACAGTGATTGTACTCAAACAGTTTTTCCGAACCGGTCATCCCTGCAACCATGTAAATGGACGAACTAATTGAAACCGCTGACACTTTTCTTGAGACATTGGTATGACTGGAGCAAAATTGGAATTACTGTGTTTTCTATTCATATGTCTTTGCATACTATCTTTTCTAGAATAATCCTTTTGACAAACAGGACAGGACCAACGGCTCATGTCAACTCATTCAAAGCTTAGTGCGAACTGACAAAATGTGCTTGATGTTTCACATTTATGTAGATTTCCACCACCACAATTCGGGCCGCCACGAAGCTCTTCGGAACGTCTCACAGGATTGGTTGAGAAAATGATATACAAACAATGGTAACAATGAACCCTAACCCTAAAACAATAGAGCTTCGTGCCAACAAGATCCAATGAAATTAGAGGTTCTAGAGAGCTTCGTGACAACCGCACAATTCTTTTGTTTTGCCCCCTCGTCCACAATTCTGTTGTATTCCACTACCACCGCCGCCACGATTCTATTGTTTTTCTCCACCACTGCCACCACAATTCTATTGTTTTTCACCACCAACACCACCACCGCCACCACCACAATTCTACTGTTTTTCACCACCACCACCACCACCACAATTCTATTGTGTTCCCTCCTCCTATTGTTCTATCACCATATCGAAAACCATATAAAGCGCAACCCAGGAGAATCAGTGCCATTCGAGTTTGGGAAAGTGTCACTTACACTTCATTTCTGTCAGAGCAGATCCGCGAATTTTTTTAACGCGATGAAGAAACTTTACATTCCGAATCACAAATTGTACGAACAGTATTATGTAGATCAAGCCAGACAAAAAGGATGTAGTTTACCGGCTTTTCACGGATCTCGATTTCAGCAGGGGTATGGCTTAGGTTCCATATTTAAAGGGCTGTTTCGCTGGGCGATGCCTCATTTACAGCAAGGCGCTAAAGTGCTTGGAAAAAAGGCATTACAAACAGGGGTCCAAGTGGCTCAAGATGTTCTGGAAGGAAATAATGTCAACACAGCGCTAGCAAAGCGTAGTAGAGAAGCTATTGGTGAACTACAGTAAAAACCCACATGTAAGAACCTACTTTTTCTAAGTTTGGCAATACCGGTTCTTATATTTGGGGGTAGTTATTGGCAATTTAGGCTAAATTAGGTTCTTAATTAGGTTCTTATGTTTTCAGCAGAAACCATTCTTGAACAAGAAGAAAAAACAGGTTTGGTCCTTTGTGTTACAGCATTTATTTATAACTGTCTTGTCATGAGCCTTGTGCAAGACTATACCTGTCTTTTATTTGTGAGCAATGAAGAATTTTCTGTTTCTCAAAGTCACCAAAGTTATACTTCTTAGTTAAAAATACTTATGAAAATATCCCATAACAAATACTTATGAAAATATCCCATAACTCACATATAAGAACCTAATAAATTTTGCTTGGCTAAACAAGTTCTTATATTTTGGGGTATAAAGATGGGAAATTTGTGCCAGCAGGTTCTTAAATCACTAGGCTCTTACATGCGAGTTTTTACTGTAGTACCTCAGGCTGGGAGTGGTCGAAAATCTACAAAAAGAAAAGTGCAGTTTCGTGGTTTACCCCCGTTCAAGAAACGCAAAACAGTTGTGTTGGATCAAGACCGAGACGACTTTCAACTTTGGTCGTAAATTTAAGTGGGACTCCCTGCAAAAAATTATAAAATACTGGTGTCTGTCCATCTTTAACTCATTTTACGACCATGTCTTGAGTAGTAAAAACAATATACCTTTCCTTCATTTCTTAACTTGTTGCCCAGAACATCAACGTCAGTTTCTTCTGGAGACAGCCACTCCAGAACAGATACACGCATTAGTTCAAATTCTTTTTAATATGCGTCATGGAAACATACCGGTCTCTAAGGAAGTGAAACGCAACTTAAAAAAGCACATAGATGCCCTTGTAAGTCTCGTTGAATCAAGTGTTCCTTTCAAGACAAAGAAGCAAACCCTCGCTCAAGAAGGTGGAGGATTTATACAAGATTTGCTAATCCCAGTTCTAACTAGCATAGGGCCTCTAATGTTATAATACATCGTGACCTAGTCTGTAGTATAATAAGTCGGTTCTTGACGTTAACGAGTGCTGGTCAATATGAAGAGAGAAGTCGACTGGGATGAAGAGGAAGAGAGGGATTATGAAAACACCAACGCAAGTGAAGACGAGGAGAGCGATAACGAAGAACCTCAAATTAAAGATGGTTTAGAAGGTCTTTCCCAACTCGTTTCCCGACAAAAGGCCTCCGATCTATTGCACAGCATGGCGGCTTCCAAAGATATCTTGTTTTGGACACCTCGCGGACTATTACTCCGAAACCAGCGAATAATACCAGTGACGAACATTTCAGAGCTGGTCGAATATGTGTTACTACCCCAAAACATAGTTAATATAGGGGACTGGTTATGAAGCCCGGCAAACATCAAAGGGGTAAACAAAGATGGCGAGATTTATGTTGGAAGGTCCACGACAGTGCACAATCTTTTGTTTTGCCCTCATACACTATGCATGAATTATGTAACCAACACGTTTCTATTGGTTAGTTTCTCAGAACGGAGTAAACAACTATTGTATTTTGTGCACCGTCAAAGCCAAAAAAGCGAACAAAAACCTAAAACAAAGAACTTTGTCGAGTTTCATAACCATTCCCCTCTATTAACTATGCCCAAAACGACGATATTGTCAAACCCCGCGCCGTCAAAACATTTATCGATGGGTTGGCAGAGTTAGGAATCAATAAACGTTTGATACAGAATAAGAGAATTTTGGCAGAACTATTGGAAAAAGAAAAAGCCTATCGCGATAAAGACAGTGAGGCTGGTGATGAAGAAATGCTCTCCGAAAACAGCGATAATGAAGATGGCACAGAGACAGCCTCTGAATATGGTGAATATCAATAGTCAGCAAACTTAGATCTGGAACCTGAAGGAAATTCAGACGTTCCATATACCAAAGAAACCGCAATTTCAGAGATTTTACTTAAAGGTAAAGGTCCTTGAAAGTGAATAGTGATCATCGCGGTAAATTTTCCAATTTAAGCAATTGGAAAGAAGAAGCCTGAAAAAAATCAGGGCTTCAACGGGATTCGAACCCGTGACCTCCGCGATACCGGTGCGATGCTCTACCAACTGAGCAATGAAGCCACACACTGGGAGCGAGGGCAATTTATTGAGTTCATATCTTCCCGTACAGTGAAATGATGTGTAATACATATGAAATAATTCATATTTGTATTGCGGTTGTAGATGAAGGTGAATAGTGACCGTCGCAGTAAATTTTCCAATTTAAGCAATTGGAAAGAAGACGCCTGAAAAAAATCAGGGCTTCAACGGGATTCGAACCCGTGACCTCCGCGAAACCGGTGCGATATGAATTATTTCATATGTATTACACATCATTTCACTGTACGGGAAGATATGAACTCAATAAATTGCCCTCGCTCCCAATGTGTGGCTTCATAGCTCAGTTGGTAGAGCATCGCACCGGTATCGCGGAGGTCACGGGTTCGAATCCCGTTGAAGCCCTGATTTTTTTTCAGGCTTCTTCTTTCCAATTGCTTAAGAGCCGCCCTCTATAATTTTCAACTATGATCATTTGGACGAAAAAAAATCAAATTCCTCAAACTTTCTCAGATGAATGGTCTAGAGAAGTGATTCACAAAAATATAATTTTCAGTTCAATTCGATTCGTATTTTAGCGCTGGGGCCACCATCTTGGTTTTGGCCCTCTGAGATGGCTTTCAGCGGCCATTTTAGGGCACATTTTTAACAATTTGCCATACAAAGAAAACGACATAAATCCGGGTAAAAACACCTTTTTCCAGACAAGCAAATGTTACTTGTTACGTTGGGAGGCTGTTTTGGCAATTTAATCTTTATCTGATTTTTTTACAGAATTTTTAATTTCTGCCCTTTCGGACTACTCATGAAGCGCCGTTAAAAAGGCGAAATTTAAAGTTAAATATCTCCAAAAGTACATCACTTGAGATCCTAAAACTACTTTCCACTTAAAGAGCAATGCCTCACCTGTAAAAATATGCAATAAAATTTTGGGGCAGTTTAAACTGTAATTTTGTAGATGAAGAAGTTTAACCTCTGCTTTTGTGAATAAAGAGCTGTCGTCCTAATTAGCATAATAACGTGAAAATAACCATGCACAAAGAAAATACTGATATATTCCACTTACCGAGCGACATGTTGACAACTGGATGCTCCACGATTCCTCGTGTTATGTTATCAGTAGGTTTCACCCATATTTTCGATGATTAGTGTACGAAATCACTCCAAGACATCACAACGGTTGAGAAGATTTCAACTCTCCGAAGCCAGCGTCATAAATATTATTTGTCTTTCGCTTCATAAGCCGCCGTTTACAAGAAGTTTAACAATTTGCTGAGATCCTATCTAACCCAGACGTCTATTAGCAGCCTTTGAAATCTTCCTGTTATTCGAGGATTCTCATCAAGAAATCGTTTTACTCAGTTCTGTTTCGATCTGTTGTGCACCCGCCATTATTCCAGAGATTGCGTTACAATTGACAAGTGGACATTCCAATGGGTAGGGGTAGGGTGGGTAGGATGTGGCTTTAAAACCAATTTACGCATTTCAGTTTCTAAACATTCCCGGATGATTTGAATATATGCTTTTGCTTGGAAATGTGAGTCATCTTTTTTTAGGTTATTTGAATGGGGTTCCTCGATAACACTAGACACTTAAATCTTTGGTTACCACCGTTTTCGTTGATACGCGACCTTCGAAAACAAAACACCCATGGAAACGTTTCCAAAATTTCCGTTAATCATACATGTTATCGACAGATCGGATCGAAATCCACCAATCACAGCCCGCTAGCATGACGTAAAGAAGGTCTGAAGGTCATACTAGTAGCTGTGATTGGTGGATTTCGATCCGATCTGTCGATAACACACAAGAGTGATGGAAATTTTGGAAACGTTTCCGCGTGTGTTTTGTTTTCCAACGAAAACGGTGGTAAATGTTAGGCATTTTAATACTAGCTGTGAAAAATTGTCTGTAGCAGTAAATTTTATCCAGATGGAAACAAAAACCGCTCCAAAAATAACAACATTACTTTGTTCAGTATATCAAGAAGTTTTCGGCCAATTTCCGACAATTGCCGATCTGTTTGGAAGATTTCGGAAGATTATAGAAGACAGCCGAAGATTTCTCAAGACTACCGAAGATGTACAGAGGATACCAAAGATGTCCTAAGACTATCAAATTTTTCAAGGAGAATTCCGAAAATTTTTAACTATATCTTCGTTGTAATATTCACATGCCTTTCAT
Source organism: Platygyra sinensis (assembly GCA_019787425.1). Classification (NCBI taxonomy): domain Eukaryota; kingdom Metazoa; phylum Cnidaria; class Anthozoa; order Scleractinia; family Merulinidae; genus Platygyra; species Platygyra sinensis. The sequence goes on along the minus strand of JAHPZR010008861.1, from coordinate 46,638 downwards.
ATGTGAAGGACGCATTTTTACAATGTTAAGATACGATTTTTCCAGACAGAGAAATCCTTGTACTAAATAATCAGATTCCTTTATTTAATTCACTTTATATAAAAACAGTATGTTTGTCATTTGAATAGGATGCAATGCTCAAAACATATGGCAGATTAGTGTAATTCCTTCCTTGTCAAAAGCTCATGGATATATGCCATACCTGACCGTCCAGAACTCCCTACCGATCAAGGCAAAAATGAGCGTGGATGGCATGACCAGAGCAGCTGAACGTTATGTGTTTCAGAATGCTGCTGCACATTGGGTCTAAAAAAGAGACTACAGAATCTTTGGGAGGTTTTGAGCACAAGCTCAAAGTTCATGAGTTATTTATTACCGATTTTCGAAGAGCAGATAAGAATTTACAATTCTAAAAGACTATGGGACCCTATGGGGTGTCCACGAAAAACCCTCTAAACACTTAACGGTATTTTCTCCGGAAACAGTAAAGATTAAACAATTGGCCAATTTAACAGCAAACACTAAAAATGATGTGCAAATAACTCTTAGCACTTAACTCCATTCAGACCCTCTTATTTTTGCAGAGTAGGTTGTGGAGTGAAGGGGAGGAGGAGGGTGCAGTGGAGTAAAAAAAGGATAGGCAGTATCAGGTGAAAAGATTACGATCTCTATGTAATCTCTTGATCATCTTTATCATTTCATCAATGACGGGAGGCCCTACTAGAATATTATTACGTCCTGTTACGTCATAATGACAATTCGTGACGAAATACGCCTCATAGCACCACATGCTGAATCAAAAAAAAGCTACAATTTTGATTTTATACAGCTTTATGTTTTCTCCCTTGCAAATGCATTCATTGTTTTCGCGTTTAAAACCCCTTAATCTTGGCCATAAATGGTCATATGGCGGGAAATTTGAATTTCTTAAATTACCTGTAAGGGCCTGTTCACATGGAGGTGGGGACCCCAGGTAGGTGAGGTACCCCACCTACCTGTGGTAAAAGAAAGCTAGCCTTCACATGCAATATTTGTAACCCCGGGGCGCTGGGGTGAGGTTTCCAAATGCTTCCAGATTGTTTCTTACCTTTCTTTAACAAGAGCTCGTTCTTTGTCAAGCTGTTATTTACAGTCACTGCTCATTTCATTCAAGGGCTTTTCGGGCTCACTGAGCCTTTCAAGGCCAAATTCGTCGAAGAAATCAATCGCTAAAATAAACATCGGCGTATCTTTGTGTGCATCGCCGACAGGCCCTGCTTAAAATCCTTTCCAGTTAGTGTAGCCCCTGAGGAAGGTTAGTCCTGTCTCACCGAAATATTGGGCATTAAAGTTAACATTCTTAGCCGTCCGGTCAGCCTTTCAATTGGTTTTATAATGGATAAATGCCCAGCTAAACATCACCCCACCCCACCTTCAGCATTCACATGGAGAAAACTTACCCCACCTAAGAGGGTTACCCGGCACGGCTGACCGGGCAACCCGCAAGAAAAAAAGACAGATTGTATAGAGATTGGTAATCCCACCAAGGTGGGGGACCTCACCTACCTGGGGTCCCCCACCTCCATGTGAACAGGGCCTAACTCTACGCCATTTTATCTGATTAAGATGAAGTTTTCATTGTAAATACTGCTTTTCAGTGACAAAGACGCCTGTACCGTCCTCAACACTGCTTTTCAAATTTTTCGTGTTGTTACTAACAATATAAGTGTCATTTACGTCATCACACTTTCAAGAAAAGTCAAAAATACCTTTGGAATCTTAAAAGTATAAAGAAAACTTTCCTCCATTTATGATGTTCTAATGTCTTGCTCCATTTAAAGTATAAAGTTCTCCTCTGTGAGCTAGAAATTAGATTTAGGAACCTTCGGGGAGGAAAAGCCCTAGCAACCATGCAGGAGACGGCCATAAAGTCTAAGGAGTTACTGTAGCACAAAAGATGAGGCAGGCAAAAAATGGCGCCACAATTAGGCGGTTCACCTTAAATGAGTTCCTCAGACTCCTCGTCACGTTTAATCCTTCTTTTCCAGCTCAAAGCTCAGAAACAGACACAGGAGGAGATCCTCAGAGAAGACACAACAAGTCAACAGCCAATGAGAATCAAGCTTCATCAAACACATTTACAATGGTTTTAGAAAGCTTGATATATGCTTCGCTTGATATATGCGAGTATTTTGATCTAGCTGCTTCCAACATCCCAGGATCGCGTAAAGCGCCCTATATAGAGTTGAAAACTAGTCTTGTGCAGACATCAGCTGTGTTCCGTCACAGAATGAAACGACATTAGCGGCGGTCGGGTTATTAAGTACAAGCCTATTTCTGCATGATAACGTAGACGTTAAAAAAGTAGATCTTAGCCAGGGGTTTTGGAATCCACAAAGAAAAATAGGAGTAGCCATTCATTTTTCTGAGATAATTAGCCTTTCACACAACATGCTCTACTAGTGTATCCTCTTACTTTTTAACCGGGACCTCATTGATAAAATGGTACACCTGATCAAGAGCCTGATATGATACTGTATATCGTTTTTTTTTTCTTTTTTCGATTCCCTTTTTAACACAATGAACCCCCCCCCCCAAAAAAAAAAATAAAATAAAAAATAAATAAATAAATAAATAAATAAATAAATAAATAAATAAATAAATAAATAAATAAATAAAAAATAACATGAAAAATGACTCAAATGTTAAAGCAGAGGCACATATTCAAATCCTTCCGACAGAGTTTATCTACTACCTGGAAAACATGTTAAATGGCCCCAAGCCACTTCCCAATCCTACCCACGCTACCCCTACCCCTACCCATTGGAATGCCCACTTGTCAATTGTAACGCAATCTCTGGAATAATGGCGGGTGCACAACAGATCGAAACAGAACTGAGTAAAACGATTTCTTGATGAGAATCCTCGAATAACAGGAAGATTTCAAAGGCTGCTAATAGACGTCTGGGTTAGATAGGATCTCAGCAAATTTTTAAACTTCTTGTAAACGGCGGCTTATGAAGCGAAAGACAAATAATATTTATGACGCTGGCTTCGGAGAGTTGAAATCTTCTCAACCGTTGTGATGTCTTGGAGTGATTTCGTACACTAATCATCGAAAATATGGGTGAAACCTACTGATAACATAACACGAGGAATCGTGGAGCATCCAGTTGTCAACATGTCGCTCGGTAAGTGGAATATATCAGTATTTTCTTTGTGCACGGTTATTTTCACGTTGTACGACAGCTCTTTATTGACAAAAGCAGAGCTTAAACTTCTTCATCTACAAAACTACACTTAAAACTGCCCCAAAATTTTATTGCATATTTTTACAGGTGAGGCATTGCTCTTTAAGTGGAAAGTAGTTTCTTGTTCTCAAGTGATGTGCTTTTGGAGATATTTAACTTTAAATTTCGCCTTTTTTACGGCGCTTCATGAGTAGTCCGAAAGGGCAGAAATTAAAAATTCTGTAAAAAAATCAGATAAAGATTAAATTGCCAAAACAGCCTCCCAACGTAACAAGTAAGATTTGCTTGTCTGGAAAAAGGTGTTTTTACCCGGATTTATGTCGTTTTCTTTGTATGGCAAATTGTTAAAAATGTGCCCTAAAATGGCCGCTGAAAGCCATCTCAGAGGGCCAAAACCAAGATGGTGGCCCCAGCGCTAAAATACGAATCGAATTGAACTGAAAATTATATTTTTGTGAATCACTTATCTAGACCATTCATCTGAGAAAGTTTAAGGAATTTGATTTTTTCTCGTCCAAATGATCATAGTTGAAAATTATAGAGGGGGGCTCTTAAATTGTAAAATTTACTGCGATGATCACTATTCACTTTCATCTACAACCGCAGTACAAATATGAATTATTTCATATTTATTACACATCATTTCACGGTAAAGGTCCTTGCTACTATTGCAAAGGAGAGAACGTTTACGAAAGAGCAGTAGTCAAATGCCCTAGATGTTTTTGGCATGATGGTTATAGGATTTGTCCGATATGTGCACATCAAATTCCTGTTGATCGTAAACACTTGACAGTTGGATTTATCTGGTGCGCGGACTGCCACGCGGTGAAACACATTGATTCAAAAACTACAAAACGGACTCATTGCTTGGCTTCACACTGGAGTTCCTAAGTATAATCTAAGTGCACTTGGAACCTACTTTGAGTGTGAAAGGATAAAATGTACTTACTTGGACTTTGCTTAGTGGTCATGGAAACGTTCGCAGATCAAAGAAGCCGAAGTGCGCCACCAAGTATGGGGTACACCACACTTGAGAACGCACTTGACCAATAGGAAATGGAAGCCAATTGAAAGCAATTTGCAGCGTTGCTACAATTCTAATAAACCGACCGATTAACAACTTGCTGAAGTTCATTTTTAGAGGTAGCCTAAAACCATCGCTTTTCATATCATCCGACACAAATGGTCTTCTCCAAATTGCAAACCAACAGCTCTTTTATTAAGGTTTCAACCAGGTCATTTCTTTGCACTCGAAATTGGACGAGTCATACGGGAATGCATTTTCTATAGCGCATGCAGTCTCGGTTAGCTTAAGCCCTACAGTAATTTCTTTACTGCAAACCTCAGTGTTGAGCCATTCTAGAGTAATACAGAAGATGGTGTTTTGTTTATTCCTTTATGTTGCTGATATGTTATTTTTTGCAACAATGCAACTATTTGCATTTCTTCACGATCTTGCTGCCAAACAATCGCATCTGTTATGCACGAATGACTTTCTGATCTACGAAAATGTGTCTAGAAATATACTTTGTCATCAGGTGTGAAGCCAAGTTTTTCTTAAGTGCGACTTGAGATTTTCAAGTGCACTTGAGTCAAGTGCTTACTTGAAACTAACTTAGCTTCTAGTGTGAAGCCAAGTATTATCCTCCAAGTGAAGATGAAGACGATTGATTTCCTGATACTTTACTCATAAACATTTTGTAGTTTTAATTCATATCAAATCTCTGTGTATTAATTTTTTTGTATTCCCTAATAAATGTAATATTCAAGCATAATAAATGTAATATTCAAGAATCGTGTTGTTCAAAAATATTTATTGTCGCGTGTTGACAATTGATTAACGCTCCGAACTTCTATTGTTGTAATTTCAATGGTGGAGCTGTCCCATGGGCTTTTCCGTTTGAGTTTGTATGCAAATCTAGGGTTAAAAGTGGACTGAGTTCAGTGCGTGACTCAATTTCCTATGTAATTGGATTATTTTGAGTACAAAGGCTTGATAATCCAATTCTATATGAAATTGAGTCTAGGAGCTGCAAGTGGTGACAGTTTCCTATAAGGATCTACACCTTAAAGCTTGTGGAACTCTTTCCCGTGTTGATTTAATACATCAAACACGAGCGACAGTGTGACATCGGGATATCCAAACACAGAGAAGAGAGTTGAAAATATGACGCGTAGCGTAAGATTTTTGACGACATTTGAGGTGTTTGGATAGCCGATGAAACGCTGTCTCGAGTGTTTGATATATCTTCTCAATCAAAACAAAAACTGAGGAGTAAACGGAGAAGGAAAATTGTCAAAATCTATGCTAATTAAGACCGGGTATCCAAACCTCCTTCACGGTTGTGATTTTCTTTGATTGAACTTGATGAGAGCTGTAATTGATTTCATGGGCCAAGCGCAAACTTTAGGCAATGCTTTCGGTAAACTTGTCTGTATCAGGGCCGTACCTAGGATTTTTTGTCTGCGGGGGCAAACTCCACAAACCTTCACAGGGATCTCCCGTATACAGACAGGGTTTCTAGTCGGACGTTTTGTTTTCACCCCTATTAGTTTTCCTGGCGGGGGCAACTGCCCCCACTGCCCCCCCCCCCCCGCTATGTACGGCCCTGTGTATGGCTCGGGGACTGTTGAGGTTTGGGGCTCCTCTCTTTCCCCCGATAATAATTCTTGATTCCTCTCTAGCATAAATCGAGCCAATATTTTTGGCACTCTAGACACAAAAGTTTTGTGGATTCTTACCATTCAGGGTATGAAGGATGAAAGTGGTCCTGGAGTGCTAGTACCTCACAGGATTCACTAACGACGCAAGCAGTATCAGTAGTGGGCCCAGAATGAACAAGCGAGCGAAAAGATAACTTGGAAAGAAACAAAGGAGAACTAAAGAAGTGCATGTACATGTATACCTTGTTCTACAAATGTGAACCGAGAACTAGCGTGCTTCGCCAGCATACTGTGTTGTAGTCACAAAAAAACAGAATTTATTCACACTCCAACAATCGAGATCAAGTTAAATAGTCAGATCCACTTCCACTTCTGACCCCATTAAAAGCGATTCGATTATGTGATCATCAGGAGTTAGTTTTGTTGTTCTCTCCAGGATGCCCACCGCACGCATATCGACTCTGGACAAAACAAGGTCTTGATGCCCACAATCTGCTTCACCATCCGTTCTGGTCTTCAACGTAGTCTTCGTTTCAAACCCTTCAACTTTCCAAAACTCCTCAACTTGGTAATGCAAGTTCTTGTCACATTCGACAAAGTTCACTGAAATGTGCCTATGGTTCTGTGAGCCATGAATCGCTCCAGTTATGACCCAACCCAATGGGCCTCGTAGAGCTTGCAACTGACTATCAGGCTTGTTTGACTTTCGAATTTCAAAAACTTCGTGTGCCTCACTAACATCCTTTCCAATGAGTACCGTACCGTCACCTTTCTCAGCTGCACCTCCGATACGTCAATGTCCGCTAGATGCGGAGGTGATCTAGATCTCTTGTCGATATCTTCTGGAAGGCACTTCTCTGCGATGTTGAACTTCTCTGATACAAGCCCTTCTTCGACAGTGACGACTTCTCCTTCTCCACTAGCGGACTGCAACTTGAAATCTACAACTTTAAACTCTTCATCATCTTGTTGCAAAAGAGTGCTAACAGGTACCATGTCCTTCTGACCTTTCAGGTCAAGTTCTTTGGCGACCTCGGAACTGATCATGTTTCCACGTGAGTCATTGTCTAACAATGTATGGATTTTCCATCTGACAATAAGATTTTCACAGTTTACAAGGGTCTTTAGAATTGGCCAGACGAGACAATAGGTAAACAACACAAACAATGCCCCTAGTCCTAACAACAAAAGAGGTGCAGGTAACAAGAACGAATCAAAATAGCGGTTGCAAAGAGTACACATGGAGAAGTACGGTGCTGTTTTTGGTGGGCTCTGTTACGGTAGCATACTGCAGTGTACTTCTAGGTTCAGTAGTGCTGCGTTGCTCGCCATTTCTCTGATCATTTACCGCAGGTTTTGGATCCCCTTGTCGGGTTTGGTTGCTTCTGTTGGTTTCAGCAGTCTCTCCTTGGGGGTTTGTGAAGAAGCCTGTGGTGTCGTTTCTCACTCCCACATGAACAGAACCTTTCGGATTCACACCTCCCTCGGTGATGTCCTTGTCTCATACAAACATGACATAGCCCATGACGTTTCACAATATCCCAGCGGGTTTGCAGATCTTTGCTTTTTAATTCGGGGCATGAATTCAGTTCGTGTGATCCTGAGTAGCACAAACAGTTCTGCGTGCCACATGGGAGCGTACTCTGTCCCTCACCTGTTCCAGGTCTTCTTTCGGTGTCTTTCGCGTCGAAATCAGTTACAAAGGATGAGATCCGCCTTGGATGACTTGGATTTGGAGGGTCATTTGTTCCATGCGGTGGCTTCTTCCTGTTTCCTCTTGTCTCCGTGGTAGGTATCGCAACAACTCCTGCCAATCTTGGGTCATTCTTAATTGCAGCCTGTCGTTTGGCGAACATGGCAAGATCTCTCAGAGCTGGAGTTAGTCCTTTTTCTCTTATAGAATATGATACGTCGGCCCACTTGTTGATGAAGTAGTGCGATTAGCTTCACATTTGCAGTAGTGCTTGCTTCGCGTTCATAGCTGTGCCCTTCTAATCTTTTAGTGGCACACTGAAGTTGTTCCGCAAAGTTGCGCAGACCATCGAAATCTCTGTTTCCAAGTTTCGGGCTCACTGTGAGCTTTCCAATGCAGTCAGCTGCAACTGTAGCTGGTTGACCATAGCGATCCTCTAAATTTGCAACAATATCTTCATATGACCACCCTGCAGATCGTGCCACCAGATCGTATGTAGTTCGCCTAATACAAACTTCGTTAGAAATTCGATTTTCTGTGCATCGGATAATAGCCGTCTTTTAAGTTGTTTCGAATTCTTCTCCGAAAGACCGGAAAGTCTGCAGCCTTTCCACTAAATCTTACTGGCTGCATCGCTTGAAAAGTGGTAACTCAACAAAACTGCCAGGGTTAAATTTGTGCTTGAGCATGGAGCAAATTCAGCGGCTTTGGGGTTTAAAGGCCTTTTGGTAGTTTCCTTGTGACAGTTGGCAATCCAGTTGGCTGTCTGTTGTTGCTTTGGTAATTGAGGTTCAAGAGGGAATGTGGAATGTGTGGTCAACCTCATTTTTAACAACATAATTCTCTTCTCTTCTAGATGCACTGTCACCATCTTCCAGAGACAGCAAATCATACTCCTTTTTTGCCAACTGAGCTTTAAATCGTATTTCTCTAGCCATTTTCACCTTTTACATTTCCATGTCAATGTTCTTTTTCTCCATTTCTGCCTCATACTGTGCTAACTCTGCTGCTTGTTCAGCAATGAGCTTCCTCAATTCTACATTTTTCTTCATTTCCTTTAGTTTTTAAGATCTCGAAGGTCTGTGCGATTTGACATAGTTGAAGTTATCGGTGACTTAGGGGACTTGAGAATACTTTTTGAAGAGTGAGGTGAATATGAGCGTAAATAATCTTGACCTGTCTTTACACATCGAGAGTACTCGTAATAGATCTTGCTGTAAGGCTGTTCAACTCGCTCAAATTCCTCAACAGGCAAGTTTTAGTATAGGTAATCAAATGATTTCCAGAGCAATTTGGAGTAAATAAGCACGAGTAAACTTTTCAAAGATTACAAAAAATTGCACGAGCCCGTAGGGCGAGTGCAATTTGTAGTCTTTGAAAAATGTACGAGTGCTTATTTATTCCAAATTGCACGAGAAAAATCATTTGATTACTTGTTAATAATATACAAGAAACAATTTCTGTCACGCTTCAGTATTTTGCGTGACAAATGGAGGTAACAAGCTACATAAACTTTATTGGATGAAAATTTGACAGGTGAATTCAAGCGTAAAAATTCATTCACTCTCTCCAAGTCATGTATGAAAACTGAGCAGTTCTTTTTACAGTTAAAGGCAGTCTTTACTCACAGTTGAATTGAAGAACTTCACCACAAAGCAGAGGAAAAACTTCGTGCGGTTTTCATGCGGCTTTCTTGCCAAATGTTGTTTGAGTGGTTCAGAAACTGTGTGCAAGAAACTATTAAACCTGGTCATGGCACAAGTTACTTTGACCAAAATACCGCGAAACAAAGCTAAAATCTACTAAGAAACAGAATTTCTTAGCTCTGAAGGACATCTTTTTTACCTCTCCTGGAAGCTGCCTGACTTTAGTTTCTTCACTGGACGTTGTACAGGTTAGATTTGCCTCCTGAAGTGTTTATCGGGTTTTGTTAGGGAACGACCTTTCTAATCTCTAAGTTCGCCGTTTCAGTTCTTTCACAAAAGTAGAATGCTTGCACTTTTAGTCTTAAAAAGTAAGATGTGGCCGGTTCTTAGGACGTCTTGCTGGGTCCTTCTTCACGTTTTATTTCGTGATGCCCAGGAATTTTAAAATATACTTCTTCAACTGGTATTTTGTAATGTAGTCGTGATTGACGCCGGCACATTTCCATTCACTCAAGCTCAAGTTTATGTTCAAGTTTTTGACCCCGCGGCTTTTGTGTATATCTACTTCGCTTTTGATAGTTTAGTAATTGTTGTTGAGCTTTGCACGTTGCTTCGTTACGAGGTAATTGTACTGAAATGAAGGTAAAGAGTTTCAATCTTCGTTTAATTTTTGTCCGCCATTTTGTTTGTCCGAGCTCAAAGTAGGAACTGTCAATCATTTTCAAACTTAATTACATTTTTTTGCACTCAATTACACATTTTTGCACTCAATTACACTTTTTTGCACTCAATTAAACTTTTTGCACTCAATTACACATTGTTGCACTCAATTACACTTTTTTGCGCTGATTTGGGATTAGTTGACATGTTCTTAACCAATCAGAATGCAGAAGTTGTTGCTTGTATATTGTTAAGGAAATAACTCTGATATTTGTCACTATATCGAGCCCATGCATGCTCAAGGTTCTTCACAACTTTACGAACGTCCTCACATACACGAGCCTCGGCAATACTGCGTTAACTTGATTTATGACTGTACTTACTCTAGCCAAAAAGCCTCCAAGATTCCAAGCGAGCGCCTTGCTTGATAGATTTCCTCAGCTTCGACACTTTCCTGAACCTTCGTGTTTACCTTTCTTGGTCGTAAACCACAATTCAAGCCGGGGACTAGCAAGCCCCCCCATTGGTGGCCGTGGGTTGCATAAAAGGAAAAGACGCTCTGGCATAAGTTGTTGAGCAAGAAATCGAAATGAGTCGACTCAGAACCCACCCGCCCACCCCTTTTAGTCGGGTTGATTTTCCTGATCAACAACAATTTCTCTCAGCATTTTGTACCGGATCGTGCTGCGGTCGGAGTTGGGCATCCATATCTCATTAATGACAATAACTTAGACAGAATAGTACACTTTTTCCCGGCTCATAATCGAATGAAATGCAGTCAGAAAAAACAATTTATCCACAGATCAAGTTAAATAGTCAGATCCACTTCCACTTCTGAACTCATTGAAAACGATTTGATTATGTGTGAGCTTCCTCAATAGAAATTCATAAAACAACAACTAACATGGCGACTGTTTTCCCGTCTTTCTTGTAGGCCGCTATGCCTTATGGGAGGCACAGACCTCCCAACACTAGTTAGTAATCTTACAAAAAATAAAATGTCAGAAATCGATAAAAGGTAGCAACATGTGTAAGGTCTAACCAATCAAATCATGTCTCCAGAGGTACTTTTTCCTTTTACAAGACATGTACAACCTCCCATTCCGATCGACTAGATAGAGCTGTAGTCTAACTCGGCGGTCTTTGCGATAAACGACCACTACGATCTCTGTAGAGTTGTTCCAATGCAGATGACTCAGTCAATCGCTGATTTTTTTCATCCATCAGTCCTAAGCTCCTTATATTTGCAGTGATCGTAGCGATAATATGGAATTACACTCTTTAGATTCAGTCTCTAAATGACGTCACCCTCGCGTCTGTCAGCAGTCAATCGAACTCTGTTCACGGCTTTATATGGTTAATGCCAAAAGTTATTCCGTTTTGGTCTAGTGTAACACTAACGCTTGTGTGATGTTATTTTAATCAAGGAGAAAGCCATCGACAGAACGTTCAAACCACAGAGAGACAACTACCACATTCCCCAACTAACCCATATCCCGGACCAATAGCACAGCCTGACAAAAACTGTGGTTCTGTTACTCATCAAGGCGATGAAACGCCAAATGAGGGAAGAACTTGGTTATCGGAAAGCGAACAGCGTCTGGAATGTTCTCCCTCCAAATCGTCTGATCCCACCTTCCGCGGAGCTGTTGAATCAAAAGGGACAGTTGTGACAGGTACTATTAGCGTTCCGGAAACGCCAACTGAAGAAAGAGCTGGATCAGCGATAAAGGATCACCACCCAGAATGCACTCCACCCTCCGTATTTCAACAATGTCCTGAGAAAGCTGTTGAATTCAAAGAAGTAGCTGTGACGAATACAACCAACGAAACCAATGGTGTTCAGAAGGATTTGTCTTGTGATATGCCAAATACTCCTTCTCTTCGGGTAGGAGAGCAAAAAGAGTCCGTTGTCAACCAGGACCCTAATGGGGGTAACACAACGAGTGTCATTGTTGTGGTGGATGCTGAATCAGTAAGAGGCCCTGCTGTTCTTGATGACGGAAGTGAGTTTCCTAATCCTCCTGAAGTAGAGAGTACGTACAGTGCGGGGCAAGAAACAACGTCTCGGGAATTATCTGAGAGTAAAAGTGCCTCGAGAACAACAGTGGCATCTACAGAGCCGCAACAAAAAGCACCGGAGACTCAAGTTCTTTTAGGCACAAGCTCAGAAATCAAGGATAGCCAAACAGATGCTCAAGTAAGTAATATGCATAATTGCAAAACGCCCAAGTTGCAATTTCTACCTTTTCAGATTCCCCGTGTGAAGAAAGTGACAAGTGAGCGCGAATATTGTCATTCTCCGAATGTTGCCAGTCCGTTCGTGACTTGTTATGAGGTCTGTTGTCCAAACAATATATTTGCATAATCGCTTGTCACGTGTAAATAAGTGACTTGATTTAGCGAGCTCTTTTCAATGATCGCCCTCCGCTTTGAACGAATCGTTCGTATTGTTAGTGTTGACTGACTTACTTTAAGGCCGCCGCACATTAGCCGATTTTTTGTCGTAGAACTGTAGATTTTTTGTCGGGGTAAAATCGGGTTAAATTCGTCGGGACGTCAGCTTGTCGCACACTAGCCGATTTTTTGTCGCGACTAACCGTTTTTAGGCTTCGATCTCCGCCATGTTTGAAAAGAGGCTTGTTCACGTGACTTTCATGACAATTCCTCATTTTTTGAGGTACGCGCGAACCCCGACAAATTGTTTTGGTCCACCGCACACTAGCCGACAAGGCCCGACAAGACGTTTTGAGATCTAGCATCGCCCGACAAGCCCCGATTTTGTCGCAGACTTGTCTGAATTCACCGTACTCTAGCCGACAAGGGAAGATTTTTTGTCGGCCGACAAAATATTGGCTAGTGTTCTAGTTATTCTGTTAAAGCTGGCGTCATTAGGTTAGTTCTGTGTTTGTTAGTGTCGGGCACTTCATGTCATGGTAAAACAAAATGAAAATGAATTAGCGCCCTCCTTGAATGCTTAATTAGCGCCCGGCCAATAAGTGGACTGGACATTTAAGGTAATCTTAATAATTGGCTAGGAAGATAACTCTATATCATGTGACTGATATGCTCTAAGTTTTGCTTTATCTACAATCTACAATCTACGTGTAGGGTTTGAGTAAAGAACCAAGTGGTCCAGTTACTAGACAGGCTGCAAACAAAGGGAACCAGAATCAGTCCAATGTCCCTCCATCATCAGTATCTGGACAAAAAGCCAAGACTGTGCCAGAGCATCCTCTACAAGGTCCTGTAAATGACGGTGGAGAGGTAACGACTACTGAAAGAGCCTTAAATGAAATGGCATAGCTACATTTTAAGAGTCGCTTCAGTGAAATATTATCGAGTTCGAAAAAATCCTCGTGATTTCACAGGCGATAAAACTTAAATTTTTCATCTTGCCGACTGCGCGATGTTAGACCTGGGCCGGGACAACTCTTCTCGTCATCAAAGGAACCACGGTCAACGCACTAAGAGGCTTCGACAGGTGGCCTACACCTTTCTACAACCTCTATTTTGATTCGCTTTTCTTAATCTGCACTCTTTTGTTGTTAGCACTAGGGGCATTGTTTGTGTTTTTATCGCCGTATCGTTTCGTTTGGCCAATCATAAAGACTTACACGGTGCGTGTTCGCAACGACTTTGACATAGGCGTACGAGCACCCTCGGGAGAGGTGGCCTCCTTGTTCGAAAAAATTAGACAATATCAGAGTCCGTGAGCGTTGAAATCCGGATAAAAAGCACTAAACCTGCAGTAAAAACAATCACAATTCTCACGATCACAATTCTCACGCCTTATGAAACTTTAATAATTCCAAAAACAGTTATTCTCAAACCTCCCACACTGTATGACCTCGATCGAAAGTTTCAGAAACTCCAATGAAAGAAACAATGGATTCTTTCACGTACCAAAGTTTTGTGGAGAAGTTCAAAGCGGTTCTTGTCATGGCCACCTCAAAAACAAAATTATTGGTGTTTGTTTACTTTGATACTCATGTCATTGTTGGATTGGAAATATGGGAATGAAACTAATATCCATCATGATATTGCGGATTTTTTTTATCGCTATGTACGGGCTTTTCCATTACAGAATACCAGGATCCCTCATATGTTTGTTTTTAAGTCCGTTTCGGCAAGGCAAACGTTAGAGAGATTATCCCACAGGCCTTGAAGCCTTTTGCAGTGCCCTCTCAAAGAGCTGTTGCCCGAATGCTATTAGTTTTTCCCGAAAAATTTAACTGATCTCCGAAACTGGGGGAGATGCAGCCGTCCCTACTCCCCAGCTCCTATTCCTATGGACTATGGACAGGAGTGAACTCGCCCCATTTTCCCTTATTCCTCGGTCTTGAACATGGAAAAGCCAAATTTTGCAAACTCTGAATATTTATGAAATGTTTTACGGAAATTGCTGCAAGTATGACTTTTCTCATCTCAGTGATCGGGAAATGAACAAGACGAATCGGTGCAGCGAAAAAAAGAAATAGTCTTGTGGCACCTGCTAGGCGGCTGATGAACGGTAGATGAAAAATAGCGAAAAGTAGTTTTCTTACTCGTCTGGTGTCATTTTAGTTGTGCAATTACAAGTTATTTTTGTTAAAGTAACCGATGAAAAGCCAGTTTTACAAGTAAAATTAGCTGGGGAGGATTACATCGTTTGGAGCTAATTCAGAATACCCCGCAACTAATTTGCATATCCTCTCAACGCTTTAGAACGAGGAAAACAGAAGTAAGAAGAATTTAGTCATATGCAAATTAGTTGCGGGGTATCCTGAAGTTAAGCCCATCGTTTTGATTTGTTATAGACTTATCGACGTAGTTTTCATGATTTGTTGGTTTGTTCCTTATAATCACCTGAATTCGTTTATTTCTTTGTATGCAAGAGATTTTATACATAAGTGAAATTTAAGCTAAACATGTTTTGTTGGTCTCAGGGTAATAAGGAGGAAGATGGAACTTGGTATAGAAAGAGTGATACTGCAACAGAAGAAACATTAGGGGGTCAAACAGGCAAGAAGAAGAAAGAAGCGAAGAAGAAAAGCAATGCGGAGCAACAAGCCTCCACGTAAGTGGAGAAAACAAACAATTCAACAAACAAACAAACGAATAAGTAAAATTGTAATTAACCGTCCTTCCTCTGCTTGTTTTTCTCCATAATTTAAATTGATAAGTACGTTTTTTCAAGCTCTCGGATTCAGGTGGACCAAGCAAACTTAAAGACAGTACTGAGCTTCTCCTAGGTCCTGTCTCCTTGTCTCATATATGTATTTACCACTGCTCACACGTTACCAAGGTTACACGCGCATTTGCTTCACGAGTTTCTTAAGGTGGCTCACCTTAAATTTTCGAAACGTTATGGTGGCTCTGAACCCCACCTATAGAATGTTTTTAAACTTTGCCAAAAATTGCGTCTTATTCTTCTTATCAAATGTTGATAGTATAAAAAAATTTCACCGTGCCGTTTGTGAATTATAATCCCCGACATCTGTAATTAAGGGTGTTTTCAGCGGGCCATACTGTTGCTATTGTAACCTATTGTGTCGTGAAAATGATAACAACGTATGCTTCAATGGTTGGGCAGTTCTATACCATGATTGTAACAGCAAGTGATAAAGAGGGGTTTTTTGTCAATAAAGTTTTTAAACGGATGATTTTGCAGAACACTGCCACCTCCAAGCCTTCAGCAGGTTAAACCAGAAGCTGGGGTCACTGTGGTGTTCCACGTTTTGCTTTCGTCGAATTTTAAAATGACGGAGGAAAGTCTTTTTATCCGGGCACATGGTGTGGATTTGGGCAACTTTGACCTGAATTGTGTTGATATGATTGCAGCAGAGTAAGTGTCATTTACAAGCAAACCTTTATCATTTTAACGCCGCTATATTGCACTTCACTTGGCCCCAAAGAAGGCCAGAATTCATATGGTCTCTATCTCTGTAATACAGTGACCTCAACAATATGGACACTCAACTAATTATACTACTGATAAAAGAACCAGAATGTTAATTACTTTATTATCTCAGATGAGAAGTTTTAATTGTGTAGCTTGAGTCAAATACTTTTCTATTTGGTTCATAAAAATGATGCCAGGCAGCAAATTGCCGAGAGTAAGAAAAAAAAAGCCATGCGTGTGAGGTTAACATGGAGACAAATATTAAAACAGCGAAGCATTAAGCAGAGCAGGATTTTGAAATCATCTTTTTTATGTCTTAAAAGTTGGCCAAATTTGCCAGGCCGTTTTTCCAGCTCTTTGGCACAGAACAGATTGAGCGTAGGTAATGAGCTACAGTCTGACCGCCATTGTTATAAACGTCTCGAGATCAATTCCCACTCATCACATTCAACCAGTTTCTATCTAACATGAGTTCGAAGACATTTCATGGCATTCGAGAACGAAATGACGGTCCACTGTCCCCTCAATTGCAGTTTTCATTAACCCGCTTTATTCCTCTTTAAAATCTAGAGTTGATGACAGCCAAGACAAAGACAAGCTGATGCTTTTTCGTGGTCAGTTCACAATAAGTCTTGAACGGGCTCGTAAAGGAACTTTCTACAAATACGTGGTGGTGAAAAAAGGAAAGGTGCATTGGGAGCAGTTACCCGAGTTTCCTCCAAAGTACTACGGTATTGTCAACCGGTTTCTCAAAATCCCCGACAAGAGTATTAAACAGGGTGGTAAGTAAATAACTTATACGCTCTTGATGAATTACTGGTAATCAGAAGAAACTACACTATCGATAGGGAGATCTCTCTTGATGTCACCTTCGCGTATTCGTATCTACTCGATTTGTTTTTTGCTCATTAGGAGTGATGCGAGTATAGTGAGGGATAAAACAACTTTTTACTCATTCCTGAAATGAAATCAATCCTATGCCATGACCTATAAAATAGTTAACTACTGATTAGTGCTTTGCCTCGCATCATGGAGTTGTGATGCACGCTGACAGTTTGGAAATCCCGAAAGAGCCTTCATAACTCGATGATACACGGTTAAGCGTGAATCAACTGTTTCTTAACGTCGCCAGTAGAAGCTTGTGAAGTGAAGCGAAGTTGGTTGTCCCCACCATCAGCGTGCATCATTGGATTATGGTTTACGCTTGTGTAAACTGAATTTAACAGGGCAGGCTTGCGAACTTTGCCATAAAACGACTTTTAAACAATTTCGAAGAGCCGATAGTTCATACGCTACAATAACGTGGTACAAAAACGCAATTAATAGTTTCAAACATACTACAAAACTGACTTAATTTGTGGCGTGTACTCATGATCTTTTTGCTGGCGCAGTAAGACAGAAAAGACCAATGAAGTGTGGCTTCAAATTTTTTGAACCCATTAATCCGCAGCCTCGTGGAATCAGTTTGACGGAGTGGCGTACGTGTACGGCGACAAAAGCATGTTTTCCAGAATGTGGGATTATTTCTCCAGAGACAAGACGGTTGAGTACCGCAAAAAGGCGCTGCTATGTTTCCTACCCAAATGGAGGGGCTTCCTTGTTAACGAGACAACTGAAAACATGGAAGCCACAGATGCAATAGTGAAACTTTACAATGTTGTGAATTGCCTTTCAAACGTTTGGACAGAAGAATGTGGCATCCATCGGAAAATGCAACCCACCAATTTTGATGTTCGAAAGGTAATTTGTTTGACGGCATTGTATTGATTTTTTTCTAACTAGTAATTAAAACTAATATTCTTGTGTTTAAATTGTTGAGGTGTTTTTTTATTAAGTATAATGAAACATTAAAAGACAAAAAATTCGTATAGTACTAACCTTAAATTTCTTACATTACTCTACATCACTATACTTAAAACATTACTGAACTTATTACTTTGCATTATTTTCTTCGTGATTACATCATTTTACTTGTTATTTACTTTGTTTTACAACTTTCAACTATTCACAATAGTAACTTACACTAGATTTTTTTAATTGCTTTCACTAGGTTTTTTAAATTTTTTTAAGTTTTCCGGGAATGAACAATAGAAAGTTTTTTAAAATCTAAAACATCTCCGCGAAGATGCAATGTTTGGCTATCAGTAAACATGAGGTGTTTTTTTACAGGATTTTATTAAATTGGCGCTTTAGGGGTTAATGTTTCCACAACTTGTTTCGATACCGTTGTAAGTCGCGCAAAAACCTGATCGTGTTTGGTGAAACATAGCACTTGCAATGCTTTTTTTGTTTGGAGTTACATGGTATGTAACTCAAATTTCACCTGAAACGGTA
Organism: Platygyra sinensis; assembly: GCA_019787425.1. Classification (NCBI taxonomy): domain Eukaryota; kingdom Metazoa; phylum Cnidaria; class Anthozoa; order Scleractinia; family Merulinidae; genus Platygyra; species Platygyra sinensis. Next base: position 28,527 of record JAHPZR010008861.1, on the reverse strand, counting down.
TTATTTGTTGTTACCATATCCTTAAAGAAAAGCACCACTGACTCGGTAAGTAATCTAATACTTAAACAATTTTACAGGCATTAACTGACCTTTTGAGACCAAAGATGGAGATGAACACTTCCATCTTGGCTGACAGTAAGGTCGGATCAACTGAACACGTGTCTGCAGTAGTTTCTTCGCTTGCCATCATAGTGGTAGTAAAAAAGTACTCCATAGAATTGAAAAGAGAGGAAGTTAAATCATTGCTGAGTTGCTTATCATTAGAAGCGGATCCAACTGAGAGAAAGTGTCCTGCTTATGGAGCTGTGCTGGCTGAATTTAGAGATGAGTTAAGAGAGTAAGTGACCTGTCAGATGATTTTTTGTAATGGGGAAATGTGTAAGTATTACTACTTTAATTTTGCGACCATCTTCGAGGTATTTGATCGGCCTATAAAGAGTATCTAAGAGGTGTTACTAAACACTGCTGCCCTTACTGTACTGAGTTTTCGTACATCTGTTGCTTTCGCTTATTGGTATGCGCTAGTGAAAACGAGCCTTTAGTAAACATCTTGAAACAAACATCACTGCCTCTTGTTCACAGATTAAAACACGCACTAAAGTATCGCATACGCTTGTGTGAATCACGTTCATTGGTTAGACCCGCCCAGCACATTGAACTTACTCAGTTTCTTTTCTTTCCTTCGTTTGCTTCCAATACATGAGACTGATTTTGAATATCGCCAAAAGTACGTGACTTACAGATTATTTAAGGAAGCTGGCTTGTGTATGCGAGTCACCTTGCAGTTGGCGAATAGAGCGCTATCAGAATTGTTCTTCTCTCCTAAAGGATGGGATTACACATTAAAAGTCAAGTTTTAGTTTAATTTAGGGTGTTATTTGTATGATCAGCGTTATGTTTCCTCAGGTTTGCCGTGGGTGCAATTGAAAGCCTTTGCAATCAATTAATGAAGCACGCTTGGTCATCCAATCCTGAATGGGTTTTGGCAGTACCACTTTTACATTTCTTACGAGGGGACTCGAAGCCCTTTGAAGAGCCTGACATCGGAGTATCGCCTGAAAGCCTGGCTTGGTGGGGAGCCCAGAAGCTCAATATTCAGCGATCTGATGAACAGTAAGAAATACATATTTAGAGCGGCAAGTCAGGTCACAGGTCACAGGTCACAGGTCACAGGTCACAGGTCACAGGTCACAGGTCACAGGTCACAGGTCACAGGTCACAGGTCACAGGTCACAGGTCACAGGTCATTGTTTTAACAATACCGAAACAACCCAAACCCTTAACAAATGCTAACTTTAAGCCTTAATAAAGTGTTGGAGCCTAATGTTAGTTTAAGGTTAGTATTTGTTAACGGTTTGGTTTGCTTCAGTATTGGTAAAACAATGACCTGTGGCCTATGTTTTGTACCTGCCGTATATAGTGTGTATGCATTGTCACGCAATAAAAAATAGCGTCAAAAACCATGCAGTGGGTAAAATAAAGATATTGTGATATTATAGACGTTAAATAAAGAATAAAGTCACGGTTCTCCAAGTTTAAGGTGTGTGCGTCGTCCCAAATTTGAGACATTCGTGGAAATGTTCCGCGCAAGATTGTACAGCTTAGCCCCGGGGGTGGGGGGGGTACTCAACAAAGTTTAATACGGGGAGGCTCCGCCCCGAGGTCCAACTCCTTACCCTTTTATATACCGCCATTTTGGCAGAAAAGGTACCCCTTTTATATACCTTTTATTGAAAAAAGGTACCCCTTTCACATACCTACTTTAGGAAGTCTTGCTCTCATTTTCATGTAGTGCTTAATAAATACAGTCATTAGGGGCATCTATTCAAAATATTATAATTAAAGGCCGTTTTAAATACCTAAATGGCCGATTTCCCTACCCTTTTATATACCTCAACTTGTGAAATCGCTACCCTTTTATATACCTGAAGCTTTAAAATGGTACCCCTTGCGCGCGGAGCCGCCACGTATAGGCCATTATAGGGAGTACCCTCCTCCCCGGGAGCTTGGTATTATTAGTACGGATCCGCCATGTTGGTCCTCCAATATGGCGGCTGGTAAATAGTGTAATTAAAACATCTGCAACTTAATGTCCCTGTTCCGTGGGAGTTTACTTTGTGTTATATTTTAGTCCATTAATATTATAGCACACATGAATAAATAAAGAAAGCCACACATCATTTGGCATAATTATGCATGAGTTTCCTAGGTATATTTTAATACAGAACGGTCAATGTTTGTTATCAACCATAAACAAGAGGCCTCAGACGACCGACGGAGCAATCGACTGACCGACCAACCGACCGACCGACGGAACAACCAACCAACCAATCAACCAACGGCGCAACCAACCCTCCAACGGAGCAACCAACGGAGTAAACTTACAAAGCAAGCAACGGTGCAACCAAACAACCAACGGAGCAACTAACAGAGCAACAAATCAACCAAGCAACCAATGAAGAAACCAAGCCAGCCAGCCAGCCAGCCAGCCAGCAATCAAAGAAGGAGGAAACAACTAAGCAAACAAGCAAACAATCCAGCAAACAAACAAACAAAACATTAAGCTTCTGCAAAAAAGTGAACGTCACCTATATAATGTACAAAGTAGTAGAATACGGGTATAACGTAGGCCATCTACGTTAACGATGATGAAAGTGACGTTTCTGCTGCTTTTTATCTTATAGGGATTTTATGGATGTGTGGCCTCGTCTGGCGTCAGCCTTTGAAGTTGACCGCTTGTTAAAAAGAACCTTTCTGCGTGCTTTTCCGGTTTGGCGACTACACGGCATCGTTTCAACAAGAATGTTCCACATCTCAGATCTCTGCGTCGCTCTGGTTGATTTTTTTCCGCGTGGAAATGTAAACGAGGAAAAGGTTGTTATAAATGATTATGTTTATAAATAAATGTGATGTATTTTCTATGCTTTGATTACGAAAGACAATGTCTAAAATTGCATGCATAATGAGGTATTCCCGCTCTGTTTTTCAGTACACCTTTTTTTTCTTTGTGTGCTCAGAAAAATAGCATTAAGCAGAGTCTTCAAGCCATGATCAACATGTTGGACAGCGAGAATGAAACAAGCAGGTGGGCTAGAACGAAATACGTAGTACGAATTTAGTATAACAATTTTCAATTTCCAATGCGTGAGGTAGTTCTTTATTCATAGTGACAACTCCACATACGATAAAAAGCTATAGTTCACAGGAAGCCCACTATAAAAATAACAATTATACATTATTTACCTAATAAACAAGTCAACAAAAGAAAATAAAAACTAGTTGTAACGTCAGATTAAAACATGTGTTCCTCGTACAGACGACATTAGTGTGTGGGTGAGATCGATGTTAAGCCAGTACATATCCAATATTCATTATTCCTCTTCATCCTGTATAATAGCGCACAATACTACAAAATTGAGAAATTTTACGGTCTCTCTCTGATAGTTCCAAAAAGGAGGTCTCCGAGTCAACAGTTTCTACAAGTTTGAAGCTGGCCGAGGTTTGCATGGAAAATCTTTCTTTTCGAGGTGACATTGATCTCATTTGCTTAGCTATCAAGTTGCTACTCTCAAGCATTCGGCACTAGCAAAGTGTTGCAGGAGACGGTGAAACCGCTGACAAGGTTAACAAGACTGACGCTTCCCTGAAGGAAGGCTTCATACGTAAACTTTCGGTTAAGGTTGTCAGCAAGCTGAAAAACGCACTTGATTATTATATGCCAGATGACTACCGTAGCGATGCCCTAACAAGAGAACTGAAGGTACGATATTTAAATTTACAATGTATTATTTGATTGAGAGAATTACTTCATTGTGATTGGCTTTAGCTTGACTATAACGACGATTGATGGTCAATTGAGGACCTGCACTTTTTCGTTTTTTTCTCTTATAAGAAAACAGACGATGTAGTTATATGGTAATATGCAGTGTGCAGAAGCACGTGGTATTGATTCACGGCCTTATTCCACACGCTTTGGGCTTCATCATGATATAACGTTTCTAACGTATTTCATTACCGGCATTTTATGTGTAGCGGGTATAGGACTAAGAATCACGTCACCCACACCATGCAAAATTTAACTGGTCTTATCCTTTTATTTAGCTCTGGAGTGTGCTTCTTAAAGTTTCGAGGACACTCAAGTCGGAAGAGTACCCGAGATACTTAACATAACAGTTTGTGACCGAGCAAAAAGGGTAATGAACTGGACATTTGCTATCAAGGTTTTCCGAAGGTGACGGTTTTTAAGTTTCTAAGCCCGATACCAAGGTTAAGTGGCTTGTCGTTTTTAGTTCAGAGTCACTATTGGGGATGGATTGGGGAGTGACTGCGCTAAAGTACTCGGCAATAAGGCCCTATGGCCTTTATAAAAAACTAATCCGCTGCGCGGGGCTTTCACCATTGTTCGATAGGTGTGTTTAGATGAGAGTATGCAAACCACGGTTGTGACGTATTCAGATTTGCGCGTATGTTTTAAGAATCATTTTATAGAAAGCACTAGAGAGCGATTTTTTTCCGTGTTTGCACGGAGCGTCAAGTCCGGGTGCTTACATAACTGTCTCGTAATTCTCCCAATCCTTCCTCGAGTTTTAGATGAGGCCATGTAAACACGGAAAAAAGTGCTCTATTGCTTAAGGTCCGGTAATACGGGCAACATTTTTTCTTCAACTTGTCTTGCAAAATTGTTGCATTGCAAGTTGAAACCCTCTGTTGCGCGTATTACCACGTTTGCGACCAACTTGTCTCGCAGCAAAATACAGTGTTGCAAGTCTGCGGAATTCTACACGTATAATTGGTCAATCCTGTGTAATTGAAGATGGCGACTTCTTTTCATATAATTTAGCGTTTCGACGAACTTTCACTTCGACTTCTGGCCGTCATTTTTCTTAATTTTCCGTGCAGCGAAGTTCTCTCAGTATGAAGCTCAGTTTCGTTTCAGATAGCTAGGCGAAAAGTTGTATTTTTGCGACAGTTCTTCCAACCCTTTGACTTTTTGCTGCGGCTTGTTTTGAAGGGACAAACGAGGTGTCGAAAAACTATGATAGCCCTCGAGATCTTTGTTCAAGTCAAATTTATGATTTTAATTTCTGAGAGTTTAAGAGGCTGTCTCTCTAAAAACCGACCACTGATTTTACTTCGAAAATTCGATTTTTCTCATAAGCTGGGATTTTAAAGCCCTTACCTAGTTAATCACTAAAATGAGTTTCATTTGATTAAAAATTGTAATTGAATTTTCCTAGGCTTAGTTAAAGTTCGGTCCGCTGGACTCAAGTTGCATGCCTGCCGAAACTGGAAAAATAGCACATATTGCCGTCGCTCTAAAAAAATTAATATTCGCTCAAAAGTCCCAATTTTTTTTTAAACTATAGACATATCACAGCAGTTTGTTTAGCCATGTTTCAATTATAATTCAATGTTGTTCCTTCAACGGCTGAAAGCAGATTTTCTACCCGTTAAATCGAGTTTTGAACCAAACACGAAAATAGCGCTACTTTGAAGGCGCGTTTTAAAAATGTGGCACCTGTTTGAAACCGCTGAACTACATGAATAGAAAGTATAAATGACACTTAATTCAAAACAATAATATAATTTGTCTGCCCACTAGGTTTTCAAAACTAACGACCGCTTAAAGTTCGGGAAATTTTGAAAATACTTCAGTGAGTAACTGCATACTCGCCTTCGTGAAGTGCTCCTATAAATTCACGTAAATCTCTTACCTGGCTTCAAGATTAAAGTTTTGGTCCTTTGTAGCAATCCTTGAATCCTAGGTAGCATTAAAACTGCCAGCTTTTCCTTCCAGCAGTAGGTTTGTATACAAGGTACATTTACACGTTCCTGATCTGTGTCGAGCGTGACTGTCACATACTTCCGTGTTCTTTGTATTGCTGACCATTGTTTTCCTCGAAGTCGGTTTAATCATGTAGAGTCCTCTTAAAAGGTTTGTAGAAGCACTCTTTTGGACAACTCTCGGCACACATACAAGTATGAACAGTAAACGGTGATCAGGGGATCCACAGAAGGATTCATAAATGTCACGGCCATTTTGCGTTTACAACGGGTTGTTTTCGTTCCCAATCTTCGCGTGAGTATCACAACCTGATTCCCGTGATACAGAGTGGGAACTAATTTTAGGGTGCCTTTCTTTAAGAAAATCCAAGATCCGAAAGAATCCGAAAATGAATTTTGCGTTTCTTTACTAAACAGATCAGTCCTATATCTCTCGGATCATGGTGTGTCGAAGGAACTGAAGTATCCACTCTGGAGGGTAGTACAGCGGGGTCTCTGTCACGGTTAACGAACGGAAAAAACTGAGGATCACGGATCACTAATATAAATATGTCGTTTTACCGAATCACGAAAATAAGCACGTAAGATACTCTTGATAATAACCTATCTAGAAAGACCTGAGTGCTTGAAGAAAGCAAATTACTGAAAGGCTTAGTCAAGGCTCCATATTGCAAATCGCATACCTAAGTCACCCTCGACAGACGACTCTAACCATTCGACTCAAATAGAGTGGTAAAATCAGGAGTATCGGTTTGTACTCCAAGGTCCTCACGGTTTACGCAAAACCTTCAAGTCACGAATCACGAAGAATAATTTCCTAAATTCACGTTTCACGGAAAATATCAGCCAACCACTCATCACGAGAATACCCCCGTGCGACCCTCACTCCGGGAGTGGATTCTTCGGTTCTTTTGACGCACCATGATCCGAGAGATATACGATTGATCTGTTTGGTAAAGAAACGCAAAATTCATTTTCGGATTCTTTCGGATTCCCGATTTTTATTGACCATGAAGTTCTGACCCAGATTTTATTAAAATTAGTTCCCAATCTGTATCACGGGAATCAGGATGTGATACTCACGCGAAGATTGGGAACGAAAACACCCGTTGTAAACACAAAATGGCCGTGACATTTATGAATCCTTCTGTGGATCCCCTGATCACCGTTTAGTTTTCATACTTGTATGTGTGCCGAGAGTTGTCCAAAAGAGTGCTTCTACAAACCTTTTAAGAGGACTCTACATGATTAAACCGACTTCGAGGAAAACAATGGTCAGCAATACAAAGAACATGAGAGTATGTGACCGTCACGCTCGACACAGATCAGGAACGTATAAATGTACCTTGTATACAAACCTACCGCTGGAAGGAAAAGCTGGCAGTTTTAATGCTACCTAGGATTCAAGGATTGCTACAAAGGACCAAAACTTTAATCTCGAAGCCAGGTAAGAGATTTATGTGAATTTATAGGAGCACTTCACGAAGGCGAGTATGCAGTTACTCACTAAAATATTTTCAAAATTTCCTGAACTTCAAGCGGTCATTAGTTTTGAAAACCTAGTGGGCAGACAAATTTTATTATTGTTTTGAATTAAGTGTCATTTATACTTTCTATTCATGTAGTTCAGCGGTTTCAAACAGGTGCCACATTTTTAAAACGCGCCTTCAAAGTAGCGCTGTTTTCGTGATTGGTTCAAAACTCGATTTAACGGGTAGAAAATCTGCTTTCAGCCGTTGAAGGAACAACATTGAATTATAATTGAAACATGGCTAAACAAACTGTTGTGATATATCTATAGTTTAAAAAAAGAATTGGGACTTTTGAGCGAATATTAATTTTTTTAGAGCGACGGCAATATGTGCTATTTTTCCAGTTTCGGCAGGCATGCAACTTGAGTCCAGCGGACCGAACTTTAACTAAGCCTAGGAAAATTCAATTACAATTTTTAATCAAATGAAACTCATTTTAGTGATTAACTAGGTAAGGGCTTTAAAATCCCAGCTTATGAGAAAAATCGAATTTTCGAAGTAAAATCAGTGGTCGGTTTTTAGAGAGACAGCCTCTTAATACTGGTCTACTTCAAATTCCGGCCGGCTGTCTTCACGGTCCGCCATGTTTTTTTTTATTATTTGCCGTGTGTCTGGGCTTCGCGAAAGCCAATCGCAAGCGTTGAATTCAAATTTGTTGCGAGACAAGTTGAAGCTTCAGTGGTAATACGAGCAGCAAAACTAAAATTTGTGGCAGAAAGTAGAACTCGAATCTACTTTGTGTAACATGTTGCCTCAACTTGCAACATTGCATTTTGTTGCGAGACAAGTTGGTCGAAACGTGGTAATACGAGCAACAGAGGGTTTCAACTTGCAATGCAACAATGTTGCAAGACAAGTTGAAGAAAAATGTTGCCCGTATTAAAGCACTTTCCTCTTTTTGTACATATAGCTACAATTGTGTTTTACAAGTGACTTTTATTAAGTACAATATTGCAGTTGCATTTGATTGCTTTGCAGTATTTGCTTGATTTGTTTGATAATAAACGCTATTTCTGTTACCTAATTGAAAAGTGATCATTCAATGAAAAAACTGTTTTCCAAGTCTGTCGTTTGTCAATTTTCGCGAAATTAAATGCCCTAAATTTATCATTTTTTGCAAAATCGCCAAAATTAATGCTCGCGAAATATTCGTGTTCCAAATTCGCAAAATTTAGTGCCCGCGAAAATTAGTACGAATAAGGTACTTCACTTACATTACATGATTAACATCACAAAACTATATATGGTTTCAATATTCTCTTGTTATCCTAGTGGCAGTATACTCTTAAGAACAAAAGCAATTTGCTCGAAGAGCATGTGCAGATTGATTACTATTAGTGTTAACTATATGTTAGGTAAAGGCCAACATTATGTAACGGAAGGCACATAATGGAATTTATGTTGGGACCAAAGATAAGCTTATCAGTAGATAACAGCTAGGGAGCGGCGTTGTGATAAGCATTTTTCTGGGTGGCATCTGCGGTTTATTACACGGACATTTATCTGTCACGTGGAGAATCATTAGCTATGTATAGGTTGCGACAAGTAAGTTCTTCCCCTTTTTCTGCGAACAAGCTCAGCGAGCACATACCAGCGAAAAGTTAAGGTTTATCGCTTCTCATTTTGTCCCACCGCCTCCCACAACGCCTCCTTGGTTGTTTTTCCACTCTTGTTCTTGTTTTTATTTTTGTGAGGACGTAATTTGCCCCCACCTAATTTTTCCTGAGTTGAAATAATTTCGTTATAAAAGTGTGCTATTGTAATGACAACTTGTTAGTGTTTTTTTGTCAATTAAACGCCAGTTAAGTGGCCATTAAAATCCAGCACGATCTCTGTATTTACTGACAGGAAGAGAAGGCCGTCGCATGCACACATAATTGCTAAGACATACAATTAACATGTTGACAGGGCGTCCCAATGTAAACGATATATTACATACATAATTACACACGAACGTTAAGTGCTTTTCCTTGTGGTAGAACACAACATGTACGACGCATGCGCTCTAGCATTGTCAGCATGATACAATCCGTTCTCGAGTTCAGATTCATGCGTGCGATTCTGCACTCTCGTGTTAACGGGCGATAGCAGTTATATTTCAGGTAATATCAGTTCTCCCTTTTAGTGCAAAGAACGCTTTTGTGACAGCGCATCTTTTGGAATCATCCCTAGCTCGGCTCAAAAATGTCGTGTGCTGTTTTCAAAGTATTTCGTGTGTGCTAAGGTTTAAGGAGGGAAACGAATGGATGTCCTCAGCCGCTTGTTTATTTTCTCCTCTATGAAAGAGAACAAGAAGTTCACAACAACATTTGGTTGCCACTTCCGACCTACTTCACCAAATAAAATATGTATGTATGTATTTCCGAGTTAGCGGCATTAAAATTAGTAATGTCGTGACCAAACAAACTTCTCAAATATTGATGCAGGCACTGTGACACTTACGGAAACCGCAAATAAATTTAGTCAGTCTTTTAGGGGACTCATTCAACTATGTAGGATATATTAGAAAACAGTCCTAAGAAAGCACGCGCTCTGATTGGTTAAAAATCGTGTTTGTATAACTCGATGGAGACACAGGACTAGCGCGCGCTGTTGACGTAGTGATGGCGCGAGCAAAGAGAATTTACATTTTGATGTCCAAAGTTAACAAGTTGTTTTCCTTTTTCTCGTCCTGGTGTTTTCTTAAAGAAATAGAAAACATGTACTTTGTGTTTCTATCGAGTTATACAAACACTCGTGAAAGTTTGGGAGAACTCGAAAAAGCTGTGGAAACACTCGCCTGCGGCTCGTGTTCCCACAGCATTTCTCGTTCTCCCAAACTTCCACTCGTGTTTATGTAACTCGATAGAAACACGGTACATGTTTTTTTTTACTTAAATATCGGTCAAGTTGAAACTCTTCTCGGTTGTATTAATCGATATCAATGTGTATTTTGAACTGGTTTATTGTTAACACCAACGGTGGCAACCTTATAAGAACATGCTATTCCGAGACACGATGTGACTATTTGATAATTAATTAGTAATTGTTTATCGATGATATGGAAATTTGCCTCTTGAATGAAACAAAAGCATTCCACTTCCATTGTTTTCATAAGTTAATAACATTATTTCATTTTTCTCCAGAAGGAAAAAATCGAGCATATCTTCTTTTGTACGTTTTTGAGAAAACAAGGGTATCATGTTACAAACTTTGCGAGGAAAACAAAAGTAACAAGTTACAAATGTTGGCGTTGAAGGAATAAAATTATTATGTTTGCTAGTTCAACGTATTAATGAATGAAAAATAAACGAAATTCAACGTAAAACACCATAGTAAAAAACCGTCTTGACAAACTGTAATTGTAAGTTATTTTTGGGCCTTGAACTAACAAGTTACATACAGGCAGCAGATGACACAAAACGTACTGACAGTCCAGCGTAACACTCTGCACTATCTGAGATTGTCTCGCTAGTTAGTCTTATTGATAACTTTTTCAGATAAAACAAACCTGCGTGGTTGAAATTTTTTGTGAACTTAACCTGGAGGTCTATGACAGAGCCATTGGGGAATCCATCAGCAAACTTGCGTTTGAAGCCGTTGAAGAGATAATACAGGTAGGTTGGTGCTAACATACCAACTTACTGATCTGTAGATCTTTACTTGAATGTATCATCATCTTCATCATCATTATCATCATCCACTTCCTCCAACTCCTCCTCCTCCTCCTCCTCCTCCTCCTCAGTCATCATCATCATCGTGATCATCGTCATCAGTTATTTTTTGCCATGTAAGTAATCACAAAAGATATTACAATATTGAAAAGGGGGTGAGGAGATCGCGAAAAGAAACCACCAGGGTTACAACGGAGGCCACATCAGAAGTTAAAATATTGATAATTTTAAGTACTGCAACTGCGGCATGACCAATTCACTATCTTGTATTTAAAAAAGCGATCAAGTTTTTCGTAAAGTTGGAGAAACTTGTTCAATTAGTTGGTGATACTGGAAGAGATTTCCAAATTTAGGGTCCTGTTAGAGTGTAGTAAATTGGCTAAGATTTATGCGACAATGGCGTGATCAATAACTCCTGGCTCTTCTTGTGCCATAACTGAGTACTTGCTTATTTGGTACTGACAAATTGAGAAACATCGATGCAGCAATTGATTATGGTGATGAAACATTAATTTAGCCATTTAGCTATTTATTGGGTAAGTTGATTGACATACTAGCCCTTGCCACTTTTTCTGGCATAGTTTTACACGCAAGTTCACCTTGATGACAAGAGATGTTCTTTTTGTTAAGTCAAGACAGGGCGCAGACGCCGGCCGTGCTTTCATGACTTTGAGAAGTTCTAGTCTTCGAGGTGACGCAGGAGCAGATAAGTATGGCCAACTTTTGTCAATGTTGCTTACAAAATCCTGGCCAAACACATGTCAGGACCAGAACACGTCTGGCTTGGACCCTTGTACTGTAGAGTTTCTGCTCACCTGGAACCCGATGGCTGGATATTTCCGTTTCTTTGGTAACTAGACGTGCTACGTAATATATCAAACTTGAGAGGCAGTGTTTCATCCGGATATCCAAACACCTAGAAGAGAGTTGAAACGACGCGCAGCGGAGTATTTTTGACGACATTCGGGGTGTTTGGATACTCAACGATACTCTTCTCAATCGAAACAAAACCTAACGAGCAAACGACGAAGTAAAATCATCAAAATCTATGCTATCTAAGACTGGATATCCAAACCACCTTCACGGTTGTGATTTTCTTTGTTTTAACTTGATAAATTATTTATGAGTTTGAGAACTTCTTATCCAGTATTCAGTCTAAAGAAAATTTTGAATATAGCTATCCAGAAATGTTCAGTTTGACCAAACGGCTTTCGACCTGATGTGCCACAGAAGCTGCACTGTAGAATGTAGAATGCGAATGGCGTAAATACAACTGAAATGAAGAAGTGACTGTTGTTTAAATTTCATTTCAACTGCGATGGTCACAATGACGTTATCATTTCATCTGCCCTATTGCATTAAGAATTTCGCGCAAACAAAAAGTACAGAAAGTGTTTTCTTAATTGAGAAGTGTTGGTGTGTTTTGTTCAACAGTTCCATGGTAATCTGTTATACCTTTTTCAACTGTTGGCGATTTGTTTGGAAGCTGTTCATCGATCTTCTAAGTACTGTCATAATATTCCCCAAAACGTTTAGTTACTGGAGCGCTTCCTCAAATGAGGACGTGAATTATAACTTTAAAACCAGTTATAAGCTCCTAGCAAGGCAGAGATTATCTTGTCTGCATCTGCCTAGCTGTCCTACTTCATACATCAAAGAAGTTTTTTGATTCTGGACTATTTTGCTGGAGGCACTTTGTTCTGTGCTGTAAATTTAGTAATTTGTTCCGTAAATTTAGTCCTTCCCTGTCTGGGAAGGCAGAGTTAATTCGCTGCTATCTGCATCTTGATTGATGTTTAAGAAATAGAAAACATGTACCTACAGAATATTTTTCACGGACGAGTGCTATCCATCCGGGTATTTTGGAAAGCCGTGAAAGGCAAATGTAAAATTTAAGTGTAAATTTCTTTTCGAGTACTTGTCTCTTTGTTTTTTAGAGATACCCAGAATACTCAGAGCCAACAAAATATTTTTTTCTCAAAACAGGGATGAGTCTGAAAGAGGGAGTATTTTAACAGATGGAGGTCAAGAAACGTTGCTAATGGCTCAGTCAGTACTGACGGCTCTTGTTGAAAGCATTTCAAATGCCTCAGTGACAGTTGAAATCGTAGTTCTTTTACGGAAATACAGGACGAAATTTTTGGAACTTTTAAAAACAACTTTCTCTACTGCCAAAGAAGGAACTGAGGCGAGCGAAGAAGTTGGAAAAATCCTAGATGAGAGAATTAAAGAATTTGAGGAATTTCAAGCTGTAAAAGTAAACGTGGCGTCCTTCGTCAACATGTGTGAATTGATTCGGCCAGGTGAGACATTCTCAGTTCACAAGTTCGTCAATGTTTTAAACATGTTTTGTTCTTAATCGAACAGTTAAATAGATTTATTGAAAACATTTACAGCTTATGATAAGAAGCTTGTGAAGTTGGCATGTATTTTGACGAAAGAAGAATTTAAAGTCTTGTAACCCGCCTTAAGTTAAATAATCATGATTATGATGTTTATACTTGAAGTTCAAGGTCGAGACTATTTTTCTACTTTTAGCAGTGCGTAAAATCGTTTGGTTTCTTTACAGTCAATATTGCAGGTATTAAGGAAAAATCACTTCAAGATGTCTCCCGTTACCAAATACGTGAGTTGTGTGAGCGTAAAGATGACAAGCAAATCGATGTCCCGTTCTTTATGCTACCCTCAGTGGCTAAAGAGGTTATTTGGGCACTTTGTCACGTGCAAAAAAGTTCCACTTTCCAAGAGCTTTGGACACAGTATGGAAGAAAAGCTCAATCAGCCAGAAAGAATGACGAGGCGATTAAACCATACCTTACCATCTCCGAAGTCGTTGAAAATGTCTGGAAACCAGCTTACCACGATTGGTACAGGTATGCGAACAGTATCATGGATGGAACGATGTCCCTCGGAAATGTCGACAAGCTCTTTGGCACTTACAACAACCAGAAAAATGATCTTGAACGAGAGCTGTTGTGGATGTTTCAACTGGTCCAAGGTCATCCTCCAAGTGGAGTAAAGAGGTTGCAGACAATTGCTATTGAACGCGTCGCTCAAATACAGCGATACCAGCAACTCGGCCAGTATGCAAGTGCCGCAGACACAATCTGGGAATTCAAGAAAGCAATGGGCTTCACTGGTGACTTCAAAGTTATCGAAGATCTGCGTAATCAAGTATCTAAGCTTTTATTTATTCCACCTTGTTATTCAGATTTTTCATACAATTCATTACAACCAGTCAGGCGTTGGACATTTTATTGCAAACATGTTCCCCGTCTTTGCTTTGAATTATTTAAAACTGCGGTTTAAAAACTGTTATGTGTAGTAGTTTGTATTTTGGGAATTTTATTCGCCTCTTTAATCTTGTGTGTCGGACACACTCGTTTGTGCGCGAATGTTATCCTGTCCAATTTTTAATAAAACATTATTTTTTTTAACTTAGTTATCAATAGAATTCAAGCAAAAGCCCCTAAGCAGCATTGGAAAAAGGTTTTCTGAGGCTGGTCGTGCACTTGAGCGTTTGGATGTTAGGAAAGCAAAGTGCTTCACGGCGTTGGTGGACAGCAGACGACTGGTAGAGTGGCTACGTACTACTATCAAATGTAAGCACAAAGTCTGTTAGGGTCGTCTTACTACGCTCCAGTGAACTCCAAGAAGTTATTCAATGGAAAATGCGTGTGTACGATGTGCATTCAAGAGTTGTTTCGAGTTGTTTAGCAATATCAAGAAAAAAATAAAAACGAGAGACTGAGCGCAAGGAGCAAGAGAGTCGCTTGATAGACGTGTGAAGAAAAGTACTTCCCATTCGCTTTAACCGAAGAGCGTCACTATAGATCCAGCAGCGTCACCTCCAGTATTGTTGTAAACGCTCCCCGTTTCTCTAACAGTTGGCATTTTTATGGAGCGGAGTTGTTAAGCGGCCTTCACACGGCAAATTTAAGTTGGCAAACTCGTGTTGGCAGACTCAAGTTGATGTGTGTGAACGGCACAAAAACAGTCGGCAAACAAGTTGGCAAACTGTTGGCGACAAATAGAACTTGCCTCTATTCTCGCCAACTTTTTCGTGTTGGTAAACTCGTATCTGACGTGTGAACGGTTGGCCAACATGTGTTGGTAATTTTCAACCAATCAAAACGAGCTCTATTCACGTGATTTACTTGCGTAACACTTCACAAAATGAGGGACGCGAGTAACACTTTTTAAATTTAATCTCAAAGCGGTTCACAATTGTTTGGCTGTTCGGGACGTTTCATCTATAGCCTACAAAGATACTAAAAACAAACAAAACAAAACGGAGGAGCGCGCGGACAAACTTGGTTTCGTCCAAACCTTTCACCGCTTTCTGGTTCTTCTCTTCTTTTATCCTCTGTTTCACTGTTCTACGTGATTGAAACTGCACTAAAAAGCGGCAATGTTGGAAATTGCCGTGTTTGTTATTTGCCACGAGTTTGGCGTGTGAAGGAACGAGTTTGCCAACTTTTTGAAGTTTTCCAACACGAGTTTGCCAACTTAAGTTTGCCGTGTGAAGGCCGCTTTAGCCCTGCGCCATAGATCATTCAAATTTAATTTACAAAAATTAATGCGGTATTTTCGTGACAAAGAGAAATTTGCGTGAGACATGTTGTGAACTGGTTTAGCAATAACAAGTAAAATTGTTATAGCAGTGTGATTTAGATGTCAACTAAAATCTCAATATTTTGATTGGATCCGCAGCAACTCAAGAGCTGAAGGTTCTTGTTGACCTGGCCTTGATCTCGGCCGGCGAAAGCGACATGGAAACTGACCGCATTTCCAGTCTACATACCAGCTGCTTAGGTTTCGCTCCTTTGATCTTTGACCTTAGAGAAAGTGAAGACCAAAAAGTGAACTTTGACGACCTGGTAAAAGCTTGTGATCCCGTGTGGAAAGCTGTAGAGACAGATCACAAGTTACCTCAAAAACTAGTAAGAAGTGAAATGCACTTTTTGCTCCTGGGATATTTATTGATATTTATTCCTTTATTGTTAACGGAACATCATTAAGAAGGCCAGTCGAAATCGGAATGTCGGCAGATTTTGAACCAAGAGATCAAAAAGGTTCTAGTTCGTCACGTCAGGTTCTTTTTTAATCGTAAGTAGATTTTTGGTGTTATTAGTTGAAGGTAACCAACTCTTGATGACGTTGAAATTGATTATATGAATTATCATCGCAGTGATGCACACAACTTAAGCAGTTGTGAAATCAAAGAGTAAAAAAAAATTGGGCCTTAATGGAATTCAACCCATTACCTCTGCGATACCAATGCAGTGCTCTACCAACTGAGCTTTCAAGCCAACTGGGAGCTGGTCGCATTGTCAGTTCATAACATACCCATAGATCGTGAAGAACGCAAATGAATAAATGAAATATTACATATTTGAACTGCGGAAAAAGATAGGAGGACATATTTGATTATGATTATCACAGTTGATAACATTGATAATCAGTTAGGCTACGAATCCTTAGACAAAAGTAAATTTCATAAATCCAAAGGTGTCAAAATTAATATTCAAGACGTATGTTAATTATGCAGGTAAAATCGAGAAATTCCGTCAACATGTTGGGATTTATAATTATAAGGATTTAAACACGCTATGTGACAGGATGGGATTCAATAAATATTACCCTTTCATTAAGTAGTGTCCTTTTTTCAAGGACCCGTTTTCAACTCTAACAGAAATTGTAATTTAAACTTTCTCGTAGTACGACACTAGCAGGCATCTGAAATGGCTTAAGACCGTCAAGGAATCACATGGTTCGGTTGCTATGACGTCCTTAGTACAAGCTAAGACCATCAACTCCAGCGGTGTGTACGTTGTAGGTCACGTGGACACAAAGAGTTGTTCGCCAACAGAGCAAGGAAGACGGTTGTCATTTAATGATGTGATCCGACTCACAGTTCCCACGAAAGATGGAAGTGAAGAAGTGCAGAGTAAAACGTACTCTGTTGATGAATTGAAAGACTTGCAAAGTAAATTGATGTTGATTGCTGGGAAGGCTGAAAAGGGGAAGGATGAGGTTGAACAATTTGTAAAGGCAAGTTTAAACTTATTAAGTAAGTGGGATCGCAAAATCGAAAGAATCTTAAAGTTTAAGGTGGGAAATTATTTTTTTACAATAATTGCACGTTATGTCTAATAAAGACAACTGTATCGACCTGGCATAGACATTGATCATGGATTTTAAACGTTGTTTCTTTGTAACTTTGTGAAATTTAGGTGGAATTTAATGTGAAGCCCCGTGGTAAGCCATGATGTCGCTTTTACAATAGTTCTAAACTCTTACCTTGCAGAACCTTGAGGGAGTGATGCGTCTAGCCACAGCTTACATTAATCTTTCCGAATCTGGTTTTGTTCATCGCTTGCATTGGAATAAACAATTTGACTGTAGTAAAGATCAGTTCCAAGGCGAATCTATGGCGAATGAACTGGCAATTGAAAGCACGTCCATGGAGAACTGTTACTCAAACTGGAAGAAGAAGGTCAGTGATGCACGAAAGGAGTATCGGGAGTTGAATTTCTTTACCACTCAGCAGATGATGCTACTAAGGAAGGAAATAGCCTCAGTTTGCCACAGCAAAGACTTTCTTGTGAGCAACCTTCAAGTTCTTACTTTGCTTGAAAGTGTTCGTCCGAAGTTGGACACAGATCAGTTGCAGTCAGCAATAGAGCGCGCTTTTAGAGAAACGGAGCTATTAGACAAGGCAAAAGGTACTGCCGATCTGCCATCGTTTTCTCAAGTTCCTTCAGAAGCTGAATTTGGTATTCGTAGTTCAGCATTTAATAATAACAACTACATAAGTTCGAGCCCCTTACCGGTAGCCAGCACGACTCCCATTAAGAAGCCGAAGCTGAAAGTTACTTCAAAAATCCAAAAGTTTCTGAATGCAGCTGCAGATGATGGTTACTCAGAGCAGGTTGCTTTGGCTGCGTTGGCGAGTCTAGGTCTTGATGCCGATGAAGACGACTTGCTGTTGTGGTGCTTAGATGAAGCTGACGAAGCAGACATCGAGGCTCTTTACGAAGAAGCCAGACAAAACCCCATCATCGTGCGAGAGGTTTTCTCCGCCGGAGAGCTTGATGAAATGCAAACAGGGAATGAATGGTAACTCAGTCATACCGGCATGCATACGTACATACGCCCTAACTTTTTCTACACCCGGATTGATGAGGCTGACTAAACTTAACTTTATTATGTACTCCTGACACACAAACTTCATGTACGAAGGTGCCCTGAAAGTTCAGTGGTCTTCAACACGTACATCACTTTTAGTGTTGGCTTCTTTGAGCTCCATGATTTATTTTTCAACATTGACGACACCTAACAAGCAGTTGGAGTACAACAGGCCCTTTGCACAAACCGATAACATGGTACAAAATTAGCCGCATGCTGAGACGCAAGTTACACAGTGAGGTATTCATAACAAATAAATGTCAAGCTCAGGAGTGGGTGCCAGCTGCTTTGTTTGAAAGTCTCAGTATGTAACTTGCCTCCCTGCATGGCTGATTTTGTACCATGTGGCCGGGTCGTGCAAAGAGCTTACTGTATATTCGTTCGTCATTGGTTGCGTCGGTGACAACCTACCCCTATGCTAAATCGCCGTTTCTCTCCCGTAACCTTGGACAGTGGCCTTGTGGCTGAAACTAGTTAAGCATTATCAGGGTATTTCTCAAAACATTTTTCTGGGGAATTGTTTTGTGCTAATAAAACCTCGAGAGAATTTGTGGATTTACAAAAACCGGAATTCAATTTAGGTAGGACTGTGTGAGTAGTGAAAATGAGTTATTTGGACATTCGTTTGTAGTGCAAGCATAACTGAGTCAGACGAGTTGTCATCGATGCTCCCCAAAACCACTGCAGAACAGGAGAATAGCGAAGACGAGGATACTGAAGCAGAAATCACAGAGTACCTTACACTTTCTCAGCTGGGGAACATCCTCAGAGAGTTATCAGTAAAGGGTAAGAATAACGACACCATTAAAAGGTATATAAGAGGATTTAAACCCAGTGATAAGTATCGAGCAGTACCTACCATGTATTAGGTAATGCTAATGTATTCCTGTTTTAAAATCCATCTTTACATTGTTGTAGTCATCGATCAATCGAGGGTTTTTATGATGACGATGCTGACATTTTATTTATATAGGGTGCATAATTACAGTCAAGTCTCCCTTATGGCACTATATATGCTTGGGCTGCACAGATTTTGTCTCCCATAATTGTTTGACACGTAGATATCAACTTACACGTTATGTTTACTTAACTTGCAGGTAAAGGAACAACACCTCGCATCTTTCCGGCGTTCCTGAAAAGGGGAAGACCTAACCTCATGCTTGTTCCCAAAGGTAGCAAGTGATTACTAACGAACCAGTATCTTAACATGATTTAAATCATTTAATGAAACATACTGTCAGTACATGTGATAAGTGACAACCAAGTCACTTATAGGGTTTGAACTTGACAAACGCAAGGTTGGCAATAGTCTGATGTGTATACTCATCTTCGAATCCCTTTGTTTGCAGATGATGTTTGGCAACAGTTTTAGCCCTCTATATGCATGATAAGAAACAGCCTCTTCCAAGCCATGAAGAAGTGCTTATTTGTACCCCAGAAACCACCACAGAAGAGGTAATAAGTTAATTGGGAACCGTGTTTCTAAGTTATAATGAAATAGAACTTATCGGACCTCATTGGGTGAAGAAGTCAGCCTGTGCACCTGACTGCCTCTTTGCAGGTTAATCCCAAACATTTAAATTTTGTCCAAGGAATACGAAGAAGGCTCGACAGTCATTTACCTGTATACCTCTCTATGAACTGCTCACTAGTCACATACATTTGTTGTCTAATTACTCTCCGTTGAAACTTAAACAAAATAACTTCTAACTTTGTACAAGTAAGAAAACACCAGTCGTATAGGAACGAGGGGGCGTCTCGTTTATTGATCAGACATAAACAGCCCCAGCATAGTTTATTACAGCAAACATAAATGGCCTTAGGATAGTCATTGCTACAACAAATGTACTGAACAAAAACACGGAAATTTTACTTTGAAGCAAAATTTCCAGAATGAAGTGATCAAAAGCGGAGATGCCGTCGAGTGACAACTCGTAATGGACAGTCTTCTTAAATATTCATTTCTTAGCATAATTACCTAACCTGCATACCTACGAATCTACATACCGAGGCACAACTAGCAACAACCAACGTGAAAAAATATTTATCTTCATTTGGTTTGGCGTAGATCGAGTTGTTGTGGAGACGAGCCATAGGCGACCTTGAGAGACGATTCTACTGCCTTGTTCACGCTGATCTCCTAGACTTCTCTGTCAGCAAACAGGCAGTGGACATGCTCAGTGTAGTGACAGGGGGGCTCGCGGGAAAGACTGGAGAACGTGAGTACGACTGAATATAAATAAATGCTATTCGAGGTTGCAAGGTATTAGGCATTGGTTAGACAGTTGTGCTATATTGTAATGCCTGTGGACGACTTGTGATCCTATATTAAGGTTTTTCTCTTATCATCTTTCAGACTATGGCCTGGTGGTAATCTGTAGTAGCGAGAATGAAGACCGCGCCAACATAGTGGCAGCCCTTGATCAGTATCGGGTTGCTGCTCCACCTTGCCCTTCGGCAAATGATCTTAGGAACTACCTCAAAGATCAGTTCCGCTCTCCCCCATCACAGTATGGCTACATCAACAGAAGTAAGATTACCTGGACTACAGCTGGATCCTTAGATCCTGGAAAGTAGGTTTTTCTTTTGTCATATCAACATGCCAATGCTATTGTAAAGATCTAGATTAGCATATATATTTCCTTATTTAGTTAGTCGAGTGCAGTTTTCATGAGCATTAAGCTAGAAAAATTGTCTCAACACTCCCTAAGTTTTCTTTTTACTTCAGATAAAATTATCACATGATTATCATTGCCTTTCCAATAAAAAATAACATGAGATATTGAATATGACTCTCCCATTGAAATGGAAATATGAAGGCTAATTGACTGTATTTTGTCTAGGCTCTGTGTCCGAGTTGTCTCGTCCAAACGAGGAGGTTTGGGAAAGACTCTGTTTGTTCGTCGTCTAACAGACCAGCTACCTAACCTTGTAAACAACGACATGGTTTTGACAAACTTGCGCATACGTGACTCCAACATAGCCTTGCATGTCACGGTCCCACTTCACGGGAACTCCACGGACTCGTCAATGCTTGTAGCTTCCCTCTTGCCGCATACACTGAGGGCAAATGTGCCATTGTCCCGTGTGTTTCATTTGGATGTATCACCTTCGGTAAGATATTTAAGGCAGTTCCGGTGATAACTTGATTATGAGCAAATCAAACCTGGGCTTATGTGCGTTATAAATCTGTAAAAATTATTGCGACCAAAATTATTGGTTTTTTTTTCGTTCTACAGCTTTTAATAGGAAAAAACTAGGAAGAAATGGCACTGGTACTAATTTATGGATTTCAGTAGTCAAACATATACTTCTAACTTTCTCAAGTAGAACTGTGCAATCTGGGCCATTTCATTTAAAGACGAGCGGTGGATTGGGCACTCTCCTTCTTAATGCCACTCTGCTGTCATAAAACCACTACTATATGCGAGGAATGAGCTGAGCTAACCAGTATTTAGTTGATTCTTCCTTTTAGATGAGACGTGGATTGGACAGCCTTCTGTTTAACTTACTTGTCCTTGGCTGCCTTTGTGACAAGATGGGAAGAGTGTGGAGGAGACGAAGCACTGACTTGTACGTCATTGAGATTACAACGTCTGCTCCACTGCCCATAGGCTTCACAAGAGAAAAGGAAGTTGAAATTCAAGGGGTGAGTTAAGACGTCCAATAGGAAATTCTTATGGTAAATTATTTACACTTTTCTTTGCACAAGAAAATAGAAGAATCAGTGCTCTTAATTTTTTGTCTTTCTTTCTAAGAAATGTTTCGTGTTAATCAAATCTATATTTATATTTATAAAATTTTGACTTTTCTAGGGGAATCCTGAGAAATCTATTATGTGTAAGCGATCATTCTACGATCTGTTACCTACCATTGAGTGTGACACTCCAAGATCTGTTCAATGTCGTTTAGCGGTAAATCCAGGTAAGCAGATTTGCGGGTGTAATAAGGATGGACTCGTACAAACTTGAAAAGGTCTTTAATTTTAGAAGTGTGTAGCTTCGTCTGAGCTACGCAGTTCAGTATTTGATGGTTCTATTTTAATTTGGTTTACAGATCCAAACGACTTCAATCCTTTGTTTGATGTCAAAGAATTTCGAAACGCTCCGTTCCAGCGGGTTTATCAATATCTGAAACTTTCAAGTCAAGGAGAAAGTCTGGATAACTTCACTTTTAAACCTGGGAATATTGACGACGACCAAAGAACATGCCTCATGCTCTTGCTGAGGTATGCAAAATGATGCCGTGAAAGGCTACTACTAAGTCTAATTTTTGTTTTGGACATGAGAACGATGTTGAATAGTGTCCATTTTTCATTTGGCTTAAAGGAATTGTTTGTTTTATTAAACTAATGTTTGTGACTATGGCTAATAAAGCCTAAACGTTTAATTACACTTGAGTCTTTTCCAACCACTTTTACACAGAAATTGCGGAATACCGGATCCTTCCTGGTCGGAAATTCGTCACTTTGTGAGTTTCCTGAATTCGCAGCTCCGAGATTGTGAACAGAGTCTTTTCTGTGACATGGCGCTGATGAGTGCTGTCCTAGCAGGACCTGATGTACTTAATCTGGAAGGCTTCCGCTCATTTGTGGCGCGTTTTATGATACAAATGTCCAGGGTACGCTTGGTTTTGAAATAGTAGTTATTCCTGATACAACGCTGCCATGTTTATTAATCTTAGCTCAGCTAGCAACGCGGATTAAAGATGCAATATTTGCGCCTCTCTTGCTTTTGTGTATTACTTGTGTCACTGCAATAACTAAGACAGTCTTGAAGCGACAACAGCGAATTTCCGGCGAAAAACAGCATCAAAACAAGACATTTGTCAGCGCGCTGTCAAAACGTTGCTGATATAATTGATCCCGTCGCGGGGAAGGGCGTGGTTTTCATAAATGTTTTGTCCCTTTATAGCTTGAAAAGTTAGCCTGCTTAGCTTACTTAGTGATGTTATGTTTATCTTTGATACTTTTTATTTTGATCACAACGTTCTTATTTTCTTGCAGGATTTTGCTACTCCGTCCTTAACAGAGGAGAACACCGTATTTTTTATGGATGATAACGCGGAACTTGAACGAAGAGAGATCGAACATTTTCAACTCAGGAGAAGCTGGGAGAGCAGGTGATAGCCCTATATTTTCTTTTGTTGGTCGATGTCGTGTGCTTTGCTTGACATCAAACTCGACCAGTCGAGTGTTTTTTCAGTGTTCTTTGTTTATCCAAAAGTTTTAACTGTTTGTGGTAAATCCTACTGATTTAAGTTTATTACAACTAAAAGCTCTAGACAGCAGAAAGCAAATCGTGATCTTTAAGAAGATTACGACAATCTTTGTTTTAAAAGACATGTTTCGATGTTACGAACATCATCGTCAGTTACAGACAAGTCCTCAGACATGTTCAAACACTAACAAAGCTCAGAACGTTGTCGTCAACCTTGCTTTGCGCATTGTTTCGAAATCCTTGATTCCGCCTCTATTAAATTTAAACTTAAACTTAAGAAGAGTATGCATATAAATTGGGAAAAGCCTAATTTAAACCAACAAGTTCATCACGTTAACCTGACACTTACGCTTTAGGCTTTATGTTCTTTCAAACACTTTATAACTCACTTAAATGTGCAATCAATTTGTTTTACTTAATCACAATTAATTATGCATGTTTCGCCTAGTTGTTATATAATCCTAACGGTTTTTCAAATATTCTACAACTGCCAATGATGTTCGTAACGTCGAAACATGTCTTTTAAATTAAAGGATTAACTATGGAATGATACTTTCCTTTAAGGTGATTCCTCAGTATTGCTTTGCGCATCCCTACTGCGCACGATTTTTTGCGTCATTAGCGCGCGTAAATGAGCGCGTGCACGTGCAAAACGTAAGACATTTCCCACAAGCAAGGCTTGACAGCGCAATAAAAGCTCGTTTTCTCTTTAACGAGCATGGTGACTTATATTTTTTATTGCATAATAATAGTGCCCATGTTATCTTCTTTAATCTAAAAAAGAATTTAAAAAATTATCGGAAGGAAAAAAAGATATAGCTGAAAGCGTGCACAAAACCGTTACTCAAGGATGTAAATTATGACCACGAAAACATCGACTCGACGAACGCATTTCGTCTACCTCGTTATAAATGGTGCGATTTTTTCCACAAATTTTATATGATGTTGTTCCATATGTTCCATACTTTCTTCCTGTCAAGTTTTCTTCCGAGCATTACTTTGATACTTTAAGCTACCGCAAAATGTAACGTGGACCAATGAATAACGCGCGAGATTAGCACGAGTACAGGGATAAATGGGACAAGATTGGCCCATCATATCTCTTTTGCGAGAATGGTGACCTATTTTTTTAATTTTATTTTTCGAAACAGTGCTTTGTAGGGAACATTCAGAGAAAGTTTAAAAAAAAAAATCATCGGTAATTTTTATTTCTGAGGAATCACCTTAAAAGTTCCTCTTCAATAATAATCACCTTGCGTAAGGCAGCTGAGCCCGTAGTATGTGCGGCAGTCAAAACTTAGCTGTCCTACCGAAACGACACGAAAATAGCCTTTTTCTTCGTCGCAAGCTACAATAAAGACAATGGTAAAGCTGCTTTGGCATCTTTTAATTATTAAGTACAGAATTCCGGGTTCAATTTGACGACAAACAGCACATTTCGTTCAGAATAAGACAACTATTATCCTACATGGCAACTATCGACGAACTACCATTTTTGGTGCCAAATTAGAAGCTTGGAGACAGATAACGTTTCATATTTTTCACTTTTTGCAGTGTGATATGGTTTTGGGAATTGTAAATCCCCTTTCGTGAATTTTTAATGCAATCTCTAATGAGAAGAGTTGCTTGATTTCAATGCTTTTCCTGCCAATTTACATTGACGTGAGGACAGTTATGTTTTTCCCGCCTTCTCAATCCTGATTGGTCAATTCAAATTTCCCGCGTAAAAGCTGTATGCAAGGCAGGTCGAGAATCAATCTCTAATTGCATACACGTGGCTCAATCCTCACTTCGTCTTGCGTGGTGTTTACGTACCAAACAGATACAGCTTACTCTATTTGAGTGGGAAACAATCACGACAACGCCAATTCCAATATGACGGTGACGGTTCTGTCACTGTAGTTGATAGCGGAGCTCTCATGCATTCATGCACACATGCATTCATAGAAAAACACAACCGTGCAACTCTTTTTTATGGTCAACATCGCTAGCGACATAGATCGCGGGCGCATGCGCCCTACAAGAACGACGTTTTCGAATTTAGGTAACTGGTGAGGTACCTCAAAGAACAATTTCGCATTTAGCGACCATAGTTTCACGCGCCTTGTAGCCGCAAGGTGGCAGGATTGCATGTCCCATGGACAGAAATCTTGAAGTATTTTAACTTCCCACATCGATTGTTTTGTTCATTTTTGGACAATGCAGAGATGATTGTAAACAAAATCTGTTTCTAAAAAGAAAAGTAGGGATCACCGAACGTCCAAGGTCGTTAAATCCAAGCTAAGCTATAGCAATGGCCATCTGCCCTATCATTGTTCATTTTAGTTTTTTGCGCGCGCACTCGATGTATGACGTGGCATGTGAATTTTGCATGCGCAGTAAGGATGGGCAGAAATAATTAGTGTTAGCCTTGGTTAACAGCGTACATCTTTGATATTGGTCATCCATGTGCAGGTCAGTTGATACCTGTCAAAACAATGTATGACTATGCGTTGACCAGTATGACATAACAATTCCGCGGGCTCAGGTTTAGAGCTCATCGAGGTCACGGGTTTTTTTTAAGTTAGCCGCAACCCAGGTACTGGTTTTTGATTGGATTGCAGGCTCAAGCCAGGTAAATTTATTGTAACTAGGAGCTCTGAGTTTAGGCTTGACTAAATCAATATATTATTTTGATACTCAGCCCTCATCCATACCTGTTCTTCAATCAAGACCACATCACTATGACATTTCTTGGTTTCTATATCAATTCCATCGGCGACCTCGTTGACCCTGGAACAGGGACAATTTTGGAGAAAGGTCTGATGTCTAAGCCGCTGCGTAATGGATTGCAAGCCCAACGAGTTGATTTTACAGCAAACACGGAGAATTTGAAAAAGTAAGTAGCCCTACTACGTTGATTGTCAAGTGTAAGAGTCAATGAAGTTGTTGTTGTTGTTGTTGTTGTTGTTGAGTCGCTTTTACTTGTGTAGATTAACCGTTTGTCGTACAGTAGATGAAAATGTTTTGAACGTGGACGGAATTTATAGTTACTGAAGCATATTGATTGTTATGGATTAGAAAGCTACAAAACAGTGATACAAGTATATGGTTTCTCTCTTCTTGCTTATTTTAGGGAGGACAAGATAGGTCAGTTGTGTTCTGTTATGGGTGTTCAGTGGTTACACGACCCAGACCAAGCCTATGAACTGACTACAGACAATGTTAAGAAGATTCTGGCCATTCACATGAGATTTAGGTATGCTTCGGTAATCATATCTATCTTTCTGAACAAGCCATTCTACGGTTTGCCCACGGTAGAATAAATCTGAGTAATTCTCTTCACAAGGTCTATGACGGAGCCACCAATTTAACCTGTAAACCACCCATGCCATCTTGGTCTTTTTGACATAAATACAACTTACAATCCTCTAGTTTTTGTAAATACCATTCCAACTTGAGTGCAGCCCTAGGTCAGTCGATATCTGCGTTTTCTCGTCACATTTGTGTAATTTGTTAGTCTTTTTCTTTCGAATCATTATGCCAAAAAATTGGTGGGCGATCTATTCGGCGTAGAATTTTGCATCGACTCACGATAGGCTGTCGTTTGCCTCGATATAAATGGAATTTTACTTACACGTGCACCTATCAGGAAATAATTTGAGGTATTTTGTAGGGTACAGTGATTATTTTTAGACGATGTTGACTTTTAAACCATCAGATGCAATATTCCTGTTATCGTGATGGGGGAGACTGGCTGTGGCAAGACTCGTTTAATCCGGTACATGTGCGGCTTACAAACAGGCCCTGGAGGTCCACGAAACATGCTGCTCGTGAAGGTTCATGGCGGTACCACATACGAAGATATCAAGCTGAAAGTAAACCAGGCTGAAGAAATGGCTCGTCAAAACCAAGGAAAGAACGTTGACACAGTTCTGTTCTTCGATGAGGCCAACACTACTGAGGCACTGAGCATGATCAAGGAGGTCATGGTGGACCGCAGAATCAATGGAAGACGTATTGGACAGGGTCTGGAGAGACTGCAGTTTATCGCTGCCTGTAACCCATACAGAAGGTGACTACATTTCGCATGTGCTCTACAATAAAGTTTTTGAACTAGTCTGACCACGACTTTAAACTAACTTTGTGGATTCATGGACAATCAAGCCCAATTCATCTGGAGGCACTAAAATCAAATCAAGCAAGATTTTTTCCCTATCAAGCCAGAGTTGCTTGGATCTACTATATGGTGCTCCAGACCCCTCTCAACAGTGGTATCAAGCGATTTGCTGCTAGGTTTTGTTAACTTTATTTCAAATGCGAAGGAATTCGAACGCAGATGTTCTTGCCAGGGTCTTTACCAAAAACTCGAATTTAGAAATGTTACAAACCTGTTAGGAATCTAAGTTGCCGACAGCTGACCAGGATAGCCAAAATGTTACAGTAGTAATAGGTAAAATTAAATTTGGTATATTTTAGTTTTTCTCTGTTGGCAGCGAAATTGTTATCTTGCAGGCATACCGACGAGATGATTCATAAGTTGGAGTCAGCAGGTCTGGGATACCACGTGAAAACAGATGAGTCAGAAGATCGTCTTGGTATGAAACTTTCTTCTTTTGGTTGCACACTTGACAAACTATGATCGCCTCTTAGAATTACAATTGTGAGTAACGCGAGTAATGACAGATGATACACATCGAAGTCACTTTTGCTCACGAATTTGATGGTTATTCAGTTGTTTAAGTATAATATCATAATCGTGCGACACACTAAAGTCCCTATGTCCTTTGCTTCCTCCAGGTCATATCCCATTACGTCATCTTGTGTACCGTGTGCACGCCTTGCCAGGAAGCATGCGCCCCTTGATATGGGATTTTGGTCAGCTGAAACCCGACATAGAGAGACTTTACACCAATCAAATTGTCAGCCGCTATGTGAGTAACTAAAAGTTATTAAAAGGACAATATTTATTTGGGTAGCAAAGAAATGATATTGATCAGCGAATATTCTGCCCCATATGAATATATATTTGTGGCTTCATCAAAACAACGTTTCGGCAAGGTGGCGAAAGAAAAACACAGGCCGTGGGAGAGGAGGAAATTCATTCAACCGTATGCCCACGCTAGACTTGCCAGGTTGTTGCAGCGCAGATCGATCTTGTCGATTTAA
>JAHPZR010008860.1:7500-11986 GCA_019787425.1 Platygyra sinensis | reverse complement strand
AGCGAGTAGAAGAAGGCAGCAAGATCCCACAGAAGTCGATCTCAATTCTAGAGACTTGTTGCGGGAGGAAGAAGAAGCTGATAGACAGTACCTCAAAGAAGAGGTTACTCAGGAACTGAGGCCACAACACTCTCTGTCATATGATGCCTTCAACCTGTGCGAGTACACGAGAGGAAACAGATTGATCCAATTTAATGTACCAATGCTTAAACAAATCTTGCGCCATTTTGAAATTCCATTTAAATCAAGAGACAAGAAAAGAGACCTGATTGAACAGCTAATGAGCTTTTTACAAGAATGTGATTGCCGACTTTAATCATGATCATTGAATTGGAGTTGGTTCAGAAACGTTTAAGGCACTCTTTCCACTGAGACCAGTTAGGGCCGGATTTCGCGGGACCATTTTTCGTGTCACGCTCGACGAACTGAAGGAAAAAGGGACAATTCTTTGCCTGGACCATTTATGAAAACAAATTAAATTCTTTTCAAATAATATAACCGCTAAAGATATTTTCATCAAAAAATATGTAAATGTCAGTAAGCCCAGCATCATAAATTTTTTTAGAGCGGACAGAAGAGTCACCCTGGCTGGTTTTTATAATTCAATTACAAAATAGGATCGAAACGAACAAAGAAAGTTTCGAAAAGAAACATTGTATTGCCACATCGTGGGAAATGAAACGAACGTAAGAATAGCTTTTTCAAAGAGGCTGAGATAACTTTTCCCTGGGTAAGAAACAAGTTTTGCTCAGACATGAAACTTGTTCTTTCCACGATGTTTTTGAGAATTTCTTACGCGCAGTAACATTTTTTTCTTCACTGAAATTTTGAATTTCAAACCAATTGTTTCCGAATGTACCCCAGAGAAAATATATCACGCAAAACCTTTTGATCTAAAGTAAATCCAGCAGGAGAAATTCTTGTGTACTAAGGAATTTCTCGAAAAAGTGAAACGAACAAGTGAAGGTAAGTTACCCCGGCAACTTAATTGAGAAATGAGAAGATCTCTAACCGGTAAGAAAAGCTTTTGCAAGGTCAGGAGGCTGGGATTTTTTTTTTCTCCCGGGAAAAAAAAAACAATTAGTTGCCTTAAAAAAATATATAAAAGAAATTAGTTTAAGGATTTGGTCGTCTCATCGTAACAATAGCTCACTCGGCTACAGTGCATGTAATTTGCATATCGAGGGAAGAAAATATTCATCGTTTCTACGGTAGATTATTCCCGAAACAACGGCTAGACCGCGGATAATCTAATTAAATCCACAATTTGACAAATGGTGATGATTATTTTATTTCTAAGCGATTACAGTTCATCTTTTTTCTGTTACAGTGGGACAGCCGTTATCTTTGTTTACCATCAAAATTGCGAATATTTGGCAAAATTGTGGAGCTCTGCACGGCGCGCAGCGGAGAGTGCCCACAAATTTTATTTTATATGTTTTTACACTGATGTTAGTACCTTTCAGTTATCATTAATTCGTTTCTAGATCAGGTCTCACATTTAAGAAAATACCTTTTAACTTTAGGTATGTCACGCTTTGCACATTGCGGTGTTTAGGAGGAGGCATTTTAGCAAATTCATAACTCCGTTAAACTTTGACGAAATAAAATTGATAGAAAAGAATGGCTGACCAAAAGCCAAGTGCAGTTACAATATTGAGAAAAGATGAAACTATTGCTTGTAAAATATTCAACCTGTTGGAATAAATTTTTTTTTTCGGAACGTCCAACGTTTATATCAAATTTCAGAGTCTGCCGTGGCAAATTAGCCAGTTTGGAGGTCATTTTGAAAATCGTATCGAAAAAAATGAAAAAAATCGCATTGATTGGAATAAATGCGATATTCGTACATTGGATATAATGATTGACTTTCACTGAAAAAAATGAGGCCAATCGGTGAAGGTCCGAAATTTGCCTTATCCGTTCTTACGCGGACAGCTTCTTAAATCGCGTACACTAGCTGTAAGATTTCCGATATACCTTGGATAAGTCCGCCGTGAAAATTGATCGACGAGTATTATTTCCTTGCGCCCCTGTTCCAGCTTACGATTTCCTGGGCTTCTTTGAATTTTTTTTTCTTTTTCTGAAAGTGGGGGGCATTGGGCTTTGCGGTTTTGCGTAATTTTAATTTGGTAATTTTAATTTCGAAATACATTACGGTCTTGCGGTTTTCTCGAACCTGTGGGATGCAGTGTTTTATCATCTTGGACGGCGTCTTTTTGAAATTAAAAATTATTCTCCAAGTCCTTCAACGTATTTCGAACCTTTGCCAGTCTCTGATCGGAAAAGGGTAAGTTACTTTTTCTTTCAACACGCCAATGGATGTCTCTTATTTTGTTTATCTGGTCTAAATCAAAAGTTGCAAATTCCTAATAGTTATTTCCGTGTTATTTTCAAATCACACATAAGCTTTTCAGTTTTTTTTTCGGTCTCTCCGCCATGGCCACCTCATAATATATTTTAGTATAATTTCCAGAGGTGAATATAAGAATCGAGCATTTTGATTGGCCGAGAAGCTCGGCTTATGACGCTATATTCACCGCCTAGCGCGGTGAATATAGCATTTCATGGCTAGGTTACTAAGCCACGCCACCTTTGTCATTCAGGCAAGTAAACATGGCGGAAAATTGCTGAATGAAATTGTTGTTCATTAGGAAGAAATCACTTTCAATCCGGATATTCAAAACACTGGGAATTTCTGAAGATGATTACCAAAGCATTGGGACGAAAAATGTGATGTTCAAGTCATTGAGAGATCGTAAACACAGTGGTTTCGCATTTCGCGCGGCCTTGACAAACGGTGCCAGATCGAGTCACAGGAATTTAATCCTCTTCACACCAGCGCTACTCATTCCATGATGACAAGCACAATTTTCGATATGTCACTAATGGACAGAAAGAGGTACTAGATGATTTTCGTTTCCGTAGTGTTCGTTTTATTCTTCCGTTTTAATGCCTAATTTGTCTGTAAGTTGATTCGCAAACGATGTATTAAATCGGTTTACTTGCTTGCAAACCAACCTTTATGTTTGTTATTTCTATGTTTTCTTTGTTATTTTGCATTTCTTGATATTCACCTCTGAAAATTATACTAAAACAATTATTCGCCTCAGGCTCAGTGAATCACAGCGAATATTCCCCTCGACTTCGTCTCGGGGAATATTCGCCGTGATTCACTTCGCCTTCGGCGAATAATTGTTAAATGTGTGTAGATATTTTTTTTCTCTTTCCTCGCTTTTTAATTTGTATTAACTTATTGCCCTCTTTTGCTATCATTTTTGAATTTTGTTTTGTGGCTAATAAATATACATGAAAAATTATAAAAAAAAATCTTCCAAGCATTATGGTTTGTTTTTTAGGTCAGTAATATTGCTAATTTCTTATCTCGTGATGACCAATTTGAACTTCACTTACCGTTTAAGGTGGCTCAAAACAGTTTCCAACATATTCCAAGACTTAAACTTTTGAAACTTTAAGGTGGCTCTGAACCCCACGTACAGATTTTTTTTAAACTTTGCCAAAAGTTGCATCTTATCCTGCTTATCAAAATTCTACAATAAGAAAAAAATTCACCGTGCCGCTTTTAAAATAGTAGCGCTTAAAGCTATAATTAAGGGTGTTTTTAGCAGGTCATAGTGTTCGTATGGTAACCTATTGTGTAACGAAAATAACACCAACGTGTTCACCAGTGATTGGGCAGTTTTTTGATACCATGGTTGTAGCATTAAAGTGCTAATTTATGACCCATCAAAATCTACGTCTTAGAAAGTGCTGGAAACTGTTTTGAGCCACATGAAGGCGTGATTCTTTAACAACCTTACTTTACAAAACACAGAATTCTGTACAATACGTTGTTCACGAAGAGCCAGCCTACGATAAAGCAAGCATTATCATCCCCAGTTTCACTCTTTGCACTCGGATCACCTGCGACAATGACCCCCCAAGACAAAACGCCTTGTATTTTATGACTCGGGAATGGAGCAAATGGGGCAAATGTCAAGTTAACAAGATCCGACTTTCTGGCTTTCTTGTATCGATTCTTTGACCTCGCTGACTGTGCTGTTGTGACCGATACATCTTCACTGTCATAAATATCTCTACCAGCTTTTATCTACGTGTGAGCAAACGCCGATAATATAAGAAACAACATTTTTACGAAAGAAAAATGCCGACTTCATGACCTTGCGTTCGACAAACTTGTACCCAGGCTCTCCATTTTTCGGGCAAAAATGTACGCCTTTCTAGTCTCCCCTAAAAACCTTCCTGAAGACTACTAAACATTCTTAGACAAAAGCAATACCTAGTAGGGGAGGTAGGAGAAAATTGTTTAATTCAAGTTTAATGAATAAATTAATCAGAATCGAGTGAGTGAGTGATCGAGTGCCATCCGATTGCCTTCTAAACTAATGGATGTTACGTAACATCCGTAAGCAAAAATGACTTTTTTGTGAACAATTTATGACACCACAAACGCAATTTTCGGTCA
>JAHPZR010008860.1:0-2500 GCA_019787425.1 Platygyra sinensis | reverse complement strand
ACGGTCTTGCGGTTTTCTCGAACCTGTGGGATGCAGTGTTTTATCATCTTGGACGGCGTCTTTTTGAAATTAAAAATTATTCTCCAAGTCCTTCAACGTATTTCGAACCTTTGCCAGTCTCTGATCGGAAAAGGGTAAGTTACTTTTTCTTTCAACACGCCAATGGATGTCTCTTATTTTGTTTATCTGGTCTAAATCAAAAGTTGCAAATTCCTAATAGTTATTTCCGTGTTATTTTCAAATCACACATAAGCTTTTCAGTTTTTTTTTCGGTCTCTCCGCCATGGCCACCTCATAATATATTTTAGTATAATTTCCAGAGGTGAATATAAGAATCGAGCATTTTGATTGGCCGAGAAGCTCGGCTTATGACGCTATATTCACCGCCTAGCGCGGTGAATATAGCATTTCATGGCTAGGTTACTAAGCCACGCCACCTTTGTCATTCAGGCAAGTAAACATGGCGGAAAATTGCTGAATGAAATTGTTGTTCATTAGGAAGAAATCACTTTCAATCCGGATATTCAAAACACTGGGAATTTCTGAAGATGATTACCAAAGCATTGGGACGAAAAATGTGATGTTCAAGTCATTGAGAGATCGTAAACACAGTGGTTTCGCATTTCGCGCGGCCTTGACAAACGGTGCCAGATCGAGTCACAGGAATTTAATCCTCTTCACACCAGCGCTACTCATTCCATGATGACAAGCACAATTTTCGATATGTCACTAATGGACAGAAAGAGGTACTAGATGATTTTCGTTTCCGTAGTGTTCGTTTTATTCTTCCGTTTTAATGCCTAATTTGTCTGTAAGTTGATTCGCAAACGATGTATTAAATCGGTTTACTTGCTTGCAAACCAACCTTTATGTTTGTTATTTCTATGTTTTCTTTGTTATTTTGCATTTCTTGATATTCACCTCTGAAAATTATACTAAAACAATTATTCGCCTCAGGCTCAGTGAATCACAGCGAATATTCCCCTCGACTTCGTCTCGGGGAATATTCGCCGTGATTCACTTCGCCTTCGGCGAATAATTGTTAAATGTGTGTAGATATTTTTTTTCTCTTTCCTCGCTTTTTAATTTGTATTAACTTATTGCCCTCTTTTGCTATCATTTTTGAATTTTGTTTTGTGGCTAATAAATATACATGAAAAATTATAAAAAAAAATCTTCCAAGCATTATGGTTTGTTTTTTAGGTCAGTAATATTGCTAATTTCTTATCTCGTGATGACCAATTTGAACTTCACTTACCGTTTAAGGTGGCTCAAAACAGTTTCCAACATATTCCAAGACTTAAACTTTTGAAACTTTAAGGTGGCTCTGAACCCCACGTACAGATTTTTTTTAAACTTTGCCAAAAGTTGCATCTTATCCTGCTTATCAAAATTCTACAATAAGAAAAAAATTCACCGTGCCGCTTTTAAAATAGTAGCGCTTAAAGCTATAATTAAGGGTGTTTTTAGCAGGTCATAGTGTTCGTATGGTAACCTATTGTGTAACGAAAATAACACCAACGTGTTCACCAGTGATTGGGCAGTTTTTTGATACCATGGTTGTAGCATTAAAGTGCTAATTTATGACCCATCAAAATCTACGTCTTAGAAAGTGCTGGAAACTGTTTTGAGCCACATGAAGGCGTGATTCTTTAACAACCTTACTTTACAAAACACAGAATTCTGTACAATACGTTGTTCACGAAGAGCCAGCCTACGATAAAGCAAGCATTATCATCCCCAGTTTCACTCTTTGCACTCGGATCACCTGCGACAATGACCCCCCAAGACAAAACGCCTTGTATTTTATGACTCGGGAATGGAGTAATTACCTTTCTTTAAAGTGCCTCTGTGACAAAAAATAAATTATTTTTTTTCTTTGGATTTCAAAACTATGTTAACTAAACACTAAGTGAACCAAGTTTTAATCCTTGATTTCAAAAAGGCACCTGTTTATTTTAAATGGAACTTTCCTATTTAATGATCCGCCATTACTAAATTTAAGTTCTTGAGAGAGCTGGATCGAGGAGAAAATGACGTCAAAGGCTCACTAGTTTAAGAATGCAATGCGTGTGTACGCTGCAGAATTAATATGCAGCACGGGAGTTTTGGGCTTTCACACTTTTAAACTCGCACTTTGCATACATAATAAGCTGCGTTCACACGCTGAAATTTTAAGCTGGTGAGCCTTTGACATCACTTTTCCCGGATCCAACCCTCTGAGGTCAAATCGGTCAGGTTTGAACGTGAGTAATGGCGGATCGTGAAATCCAAAACTTACACTCAAAGTAAACAGCCTTTGGATAAAAATGAAAGGTCAGAATTTTGCCAGTCAAGTGTTAAGCAGACACACTTTCAGAATCTCAAGAAAAAAAGGAAGTGATTTTTTTGATCACAGGGGCACTTTAAGAAATTGCTGTTCGGTGCTGTTGAACGTTTGCATTCAACAGGATTGCAAGCATGCCATGTTGTGAATAGTTTATCTCCAGCTGTGTTTGTT
>JAHPZR010008859.1:0-18203 GCA_019787425.1 Platygyra sinensis | reverse complement strand
AGGCCATATGGTCCGAATTCCGCTGCTGCCACCAGTGCAACCGCTATAACAACTCTTTTATTTTACTCTTGAAAACCGTATACAACGACTATGCGTAATGGCCGACCTAATCCGACTTAAAACAACAACATGTGGTTCCAACC
The DNA here is from genome assembly GCA_019787425.1 of Platygyra sinensis. NCBI lineage: Eukaryota > Metazoa > Cnidaria > Anthozoa > Scleractinia > Merulinidae > Platygyra > Platygyra sinensis. Next base: position 18,060 of record JAHPZR010008859.1, on the reverse strand, counting down.
GCGAAGGTTTGGTACTAGATGTCTCTTAGACAACGTTGCCAAACTAATTCCACCTCTCATTTCCTTCCACCTTCGATAAATTGATTCATATCAATATCAGTCATTAACTCTAGTTTAATGTTTGTCATTTTCAACATAGCATCTCATGATAAACCAGGAGACGTGAAATAATGAGCTGCTCAAGTTTGTAATTCAATAAACATGTTTTCCTGAAATTCGTCAAATACATCAAGCTAATAATAGAATATCAGTCATGATATTCACCCATATTTTGAGTTTGAAAGCCCTTTCAAACTTTCTTGGCATAATTGTACTGTTTAACAAGACAATTATGCCAAGAAAGTTTGAAAGGGCTTTCAAACTCAAAATATGGGTGAATATCATGACTGATATTCTATTATTAGCTTGATGTATTTGACGAATTTCAGGAAAACATGTTTATTGAATTACAAACTTGAGCAGCTCATTATTTCACGTCTCCTGGTTTATCATGAGATGCTATGTTGAAAATGACAAACATTAAACTAGAGTTAATGACTGATATTGATATGAATCAATTTATCGAAGGTGGAAGGAAATGAGAGGTGGAATTAGTTTGGCAACGTTGTCTAAGAGACATCTAGTACCAAACCTTCGCGGTTGGAACCACATGTTGTTGTTTTTTAAGTCGGATTAGGTCGGCCATTACGCATAGTCGTTGTATACGGTTTTCAAGAGTAAAATAAAAGAGTTGTTATAGCGGTTGCACTGGTGGCAGCGGCGGAATTCGACCATATGGCCTCGAGAGAAATGCTGGAGGATGTTGTTGGCGGTTAACCCAGCAGTTGAAAGTGGCAACAGCATCCTTGAAGTCGATGAGCGAAGATTTTCGACAAGCATCGGAGAAACTTGAAACCATGGAGAAAGAACACAGACGAGTCGTTCACCAGGTTGGCGAACTGAAGGAAAAAGAGTCCAAGCTAATTCGTGAAAGGGACGAAGTGAGAGAATCAGCGAAGAAGTCACTAGAGAAGGCATCACAGACGGAAAGCAAGCAGTTGGCCCGTAATAGTCAGCCGGTGAAGTCGACGACAGTGAAACCGGAAAAATGTTCGGGTAGCGGCAACGACACGGACTTCCACGTGTTCTTGGACCAATCTGAGGTATGTTCGAAGGTGAAGAACTGGAACGAAGAAGAAAAAGCAAATCAGCTGATTTTGTGCATGAAGGAGAAGGCACACGTGGTCCCAACTCTCGTCGGAAGAGAAGAACTCTTACGAGTGCATGGTCAAAGCTCTACGCGAAAAGATCGGAATGTGTCAGGTCCCTGAAGCCGCCAAAGCTACACTCAAGGCTCGATGAAGAAAGGTGGGAGGAACTTGGTTAGATTTGAGCATTGATATTAAACGCCTATGCGGAGAGGCCTACCTTAGCTTGAGCCCAGCTAGCTTGGAACAAGGTTGTATAGATCATTTCATTGATGCGCTTGGGGCAACACTGGCAAAGGACCTAATTCGCTCTAAGCCTTAGACATTAGATAAAGCTCTGTCAGAAGCTCTGGAACTTGAAGCGTTAGAACTCAGAGCGATTAGGATGAGGGAGAGGGTTATGAACGAAGTGTCAACCCACCCGGGTGAGGCCAACCACACGAAAAACCTTTCCCTTGCCAGGATGGGCTCCAGAGCTCTCAACTATGATTGCATCAGCTACAGCAAAAGCAGCAGCCGAGGCAGTGGTTAATGCTACATGTATACCTTTGAGTGGTGTTCAGGGAAATAATTGTAAGCCCCCCCAGTTCAGCCAAGCCAATGGCCGAGGCAGGGCGTGTTGGTCATGTGGGTCTACATATCATTTCCAAAGGAAATGTCCCCAGGGAAACTTCCGCAAGCCGGGGGACAAATTGTAAACGTAAGTCGCTCTCTGCCCGGAGACCAAGTACCAGTAATACATGTACGCATAAGCTCTATTCAACCTAACATATTGTTACTTGACTGCAAGATCAAGGGGGTCCCTGTGAGTGAAGTGGTAGACTGTGGTAGCCCAATTTGCATATTGAGCAATGAGCTGTTCAACCGTATTGGCTTAAGCGATACCTTGGGGAGGGTCGGATCCAAGGTTGTGGGTGCTGAGGGTTCACAGCTGAACATCCTAGGTACTGTGGAGCTAGACATAGCCTTTGATGGGATAAAAGCGAAACAGCTATTCTATATTTGTGATCATCTCAAGCAGAGTGTCCTACTTGGAATGGACTTTATAAGGAACAATGGGTGTGTTGTCGATTTTAATGAGGGAACCCTCCATGCTGGGAATACGCAGGTGAAACTGAAAGATGAATCGAGTTGGGAGGTGCCCAGAGTGTCCCTGGTAGACACTGTTAGCATTCAGCCGGACCAGAAAGTTGATCTTGTTTGCGAGGATAAGGGGCAAACTTGGCGGGAATTCAGGGAGTTCTGGAACCTATGCATACGTTTTTCCAATGGTTCCCAATCGCAGTGACCAGTACCAGTCCGTTTCTACAGCTATTCAGACCGACCGGTCACCATCTACAAGGACACAAGTGTGGGGAAGTTCTGTCCAGCAGTAGAGAGTGGTCAAACAATCCCCATGGCACACAACTACAGGGTTGAGACCATTGTTGATGAGAGTAATAAAGGGACACTCAACTGTAATGCACTGTCATTTGAAGCAGAACCGAATTGGGATACAGTCGATGAGATGAAAAAATTATTCCCAATAGACAATGACCAGATAACAGAAGATCAGAAGCTGAACATGTGGAGAATCATGGCCAAGCATTCTAAAGCAGTATCAAGGGGACCACACGACATTGGCCACTGAACTAAGGCGCAACTTCGAATCAACACTACCCCTGCGCCGTTTCTCACCAGCACAAGAGAAGTACATAGGTGAAGAAACGCAAAGGCTACTCGAGGGAGATGTGATAGAGCCATCCACTAGCCCTTGAAGTACTCAAGCCGTTCTAGCTTCCAAAAAGGATGGCTCATACCGTTATTGTGTTGATTTCCGCAGGCTAAATAGTGTCACTGTCAAGGAACATTACCCTGTTCTAAGGGTGGAGGACATGATTGGCACTCCTGCTGGAGCGAAATTTTTTTCCACCTTGGACTTAATCTCGGCTTATCATAAGTTTGAAATTCATCCAGATGACAGAGAGAAAACAGCATTCTCTACCAAGCAAGGACACTGGCAGTGGAAACGAGTTCCATTTGGGCTTTGTAATGCAGCGCCCTTCTTCGTACGTTAGATTGCAAGTTTGTTAGCTGGAATGACATGGGAAGAACTTTTGGCATTCTTTGATGATGTCTTAGTCATGTCCTACCTCAGCGTGTACCTTTTGTTGGCCATATCTTGTCTGCACAAGGAGTGTCCACAGATCCCGAAAAGGTTTCAGCAGTGAAATCATGGCCACCACCGACCAATGTGTCTCAGCTGCGTGTTTTTCTGGGAAAGATTGGTTACTACAGAAAGTTCATACCCGATTTTGCAACCCTTGCAGCCCCCCTCTTCAAACTCGAGGAAAAGGGACGGAACTTTGTGTGGTCTAATGACTGCCAGAAATCCTTTGATACCCTGAAGCAAGCACTATGTGAAGCCCCTGTCCTCGCCTTTCCCTGATTTGACCTTCCATTTGTACTAGACACTGACGCTAGTACAACCGGGGTCGCTGCTGTGCTGCCTCAAGTGCAAGATGGCGAAGAGCACCCAATCGCATATGCTGCCAAGGCCCTGTCAAAATCGCAGAGAAAGTGGGCACCAACCAAGATTGATATGTATGCGCTAGTGTTTGGGACAGAATCATTCTACCCTTACCTGATCAGCAAACAGTTTGTTGCTTGCTTGGATTACCGATCATTGGTGTGGCTACAGACCTTTAAGCAGCCCAAGCCACAGGAAGCTAGATGGGTTGAGTACCTACAGCAGTTTAACATGAAAATAGAACATCGGGCTGGTCGTCTACATGCCAATGCCAATAGCCTTTCTCGTCGACCTTGGCCAGCAAACCATGTGGGTGACATGCTGGAGGAAATGGAGAATTCTCCTGCTCCAGTGATTGTTGGAAACACAACCAGAAGTGATGCCACATCTTCTGTCGAGGGGGCCCAGTCAGAATGCAAACAAGCCCCCCTACTGTGGTCCAATGATCATCTTAAAAGAGAGCAACCCAAAGACAAGCACCTGAATGCAGCACTGCAGTGGATGAAGGCAGGCAAGAGACCCCCTAAACAAGAAATGGCAGGGGTCGATCGACACATGTGGACTCTGTGGAGTCAGTATGATCGTTTGGTGTTGCAGGATGAGGTATTGTACAAAGGATGGTTTTAGGAGAAGACAGGGCATGAGAGCCTCCAGTTGTGTGTTCCTCAGTATTTAAAGGGAGATTTGCTGCACAAGTTACGTGACCTGTGTGGACACTTGTCAGTGCTCAAGACTACCGACAATGTGCAGAAACACTTCCACAGGTTTGGCCATACCGCGGATATTGAGCTGTATTGTCAAACATGTCACTTGTGTGGCTCCAGAAACGGACCAATTCCTCGACCAAGGGCACCTATGCAATCCATTCAGATGGGTTATCCATTGGAGAGGATCCAGATTGACATTCTTGGACCACTTCCCAAGACCAATAGAGGAAACAAGTATGTTGCTGTTGTGGTGGATATGTACACAAAGTGGCCTGAAGCGTATGCCTTGCCGAATCAAGAGGCTGACACAGTAGCGCAAGCAGTCATGGACAACTTTGTATGCCAGTTTGGTTGCCCTCATGGAGTGCTTAGCGATCAGGGCCGTAACTTTGAGTCAAGGCTATTCCGTGGGTTGTGCGACTTGATTGAGTCCGTCAAACAAAGGACAACTCCATACCATCCTCAGTGTGATGGGGGTGCAGAACGGCTTATCCTTACGGTTACCAGTGTTATTTCCAAGATTGCAGAAGAACAAGAGGAATGGGATCAACCTCTTCCCAAGGTCCTTTTAGCTTTGCGAGCATCAACCCATGAAACAACAGAGTTTTTGCCTAGTAGGCTCATGTTTGGCAGGGAAATGGGGCTACTAATTGACGCAATGAGAGTTGCACCTTCATCAGAAGAACCTCCTGACTATCCACCTTTTGTGAAGAAGCAGCGTGAAATCCTTAAGGGGGTACAAGACCGAGTGGAGAAAAATCTGGAGGGCAGTCTACGTCACCAGAAGGACGTCTACGATGCACGCTCTAAGCGGAAGTCAAGACCATACAAAGTTGGTGATCTGGTATGGTTGGAAGAGAAGGCCATTCCGCGGTGGGTGCACTGGAAGTTCTTTCGTCTCTGGTCCGGACCTTGGCGGATCGTCAAGGTCATATCAAATGTCACCTACAGAATACAGTGTGAGGAAGTTGCTCCCTTGCGGGCGAGGTGTAAGACGAGATTGATTGTGCACTTTAATCGTCTTAAACCATACCGCGTGAGACCTGTTCTACTTCAGCTGTCATTGCATGATGTCGAGGAGGACAGAAACCTGCCTACAGATCCAAATGTTGCAGAACAAGCTATTATGAGGTCCCCACTCACCACAGGCCCAGCCCTGATGGAGAATGTTGCAGTTGTTAGTGATGAGCCTGATGCACGAGTACGACGTTCAGCAAGGAGCGGCCGCTCCACTACCTGGATGGGAGACTTCCTCTTAGGGAAGGACTTTGATAGCGCCCTTCCTCCTCTAGGGAGGGGGAGTGTGTAACGTTGCTAAGAGACATCTAGCACCAGCCCTTCATGGTTGGAACCACACGTGTTGTTGTTGTAAGTCGGATTAGGTCGGCCATTATGCACAGTTGTTGTATACGGTTTTAAAGAGTAAAACAAAGAGTTGTTATAGCTGTTACAATTTATATTGCTAACCATCATGATCAAGCAAATAATAAATACATGAAAATTATGACAAAAATAAAAAATCACTGCTGCTTCGTTAGCGCAACTGGGTAAGGTGCTGAACGGGCTGGATTCAAGTTTGTTTTGTCATAACAACAGCTCGATATGAGGTCGGTCAATTTTTTTTTCGGTCTGTTTTTCTGTTTCTTTCAAAACCAAGATATCTATTTAACAAAAAGAAATAGCATATAGAGCGGAAATCCGGGAACAAATTATTTACATAGGTTGTGACGTGAAACACAACACATGAATCGATCAAGCGTCAAAGCAAATACCATCAGACAGAAAAGAGATGTGACGCATTAGAGCTCTGTTGACTGATATCTTAAGCATTGTTTTAGCGTACCTTGTAGGCTGCCTGGTAATTGAGAGGCATCATAAAGCCTTGATAAACTCGTAAGTCATCAACATGTTTTAAAGAAGCAAATTGTGTTCTGTAACTGATATAAAAGTAACGCAACTGATATAAGCAAGTTATCAGCGTTTGAAGTCATATCACCGGAGTCCAAGAGCAGTTCTTGCCCAAGAAAAAAGCCCTGTCGTGAGCCACGGTAGACCATTTGCCAAGCGTTGATAGCGTCAAAGTTTGGAAAAAGAGAACTGGTTTTTCCTGTGGGCTTCTAAAAATTTGTCTTGTATCAACCGCCATGTTTCCCAAGCAGAGTAAAGAGGTGTAAAGACCCTTCCGGTATGCATTGAGATCACGTTCTGCAGACATCTCTCGAACTAGTAACTAGCTTGTTTTTCCTTTTTTATTTAAAGTGCCACTATGACGAAAATCGCATCGTTTCTATCAAAGCCATTTTAAAGCATAAACAAGCAGCTTGCATGAGAAGAAAAATTCCATTTACTATTTTCAAATATATCTTTTAGTTCCAGAGATATTCAAGTTTTTAAAATATGCAAATTAGCCAAGTGATGACGTCATACACTCAACCAAATTTTGATCAAATATGATGCAAAAGGATATCTCAGCCAATTTGCATCAGAAATGTTTGATTCTTTGCAAGAAGATTCTACTAAATGTGCTCCACAATTTGAGCTTAACAGTTTTGTTACCAAGGCAACATACTGGGTTCCAGACCTCCCCAATATTCAAGGCATTTCTGGCCACCTTTGGCATTTCACTTTCATATTTGTGAATGGTGCTTCATGTACATGATCCAACAAGCATATAAATATGTTAGCTTGGGTTTGTGGCCTTGTTTAACGTTTTTCGGGCTGGAAATCACTTACATATTGAAATCAAGTGGGTGGGGACTGGAAAAGAGTGAGTTGCCATGGGAACAAAATCTTTTATAGCCATAGGTGTGTTTTCTGTAGAACTATTACCCTGCCAAGTTTCAATGCTCCGTGCTACAAATTGGCCAAGATAGCTCTATTTATATGCATGATGTAAAATTGGGTTGAGTAAATGACGTCATCAGTAATCTCATTTGCATATTTTACACATTTTTCAAACTTAAATATCTCCGGAACTAATGCAGATATTTGCAAACAGTAAACGGCGTTTTCATTCTTTTATAGAATTCTTTGCGATCCACCTAAAAAATCAAGAGGTAAAAATTTGATCATAGTGGCACTTTAAACATAACTAGGTATACCTATTGATAGAGTGCCAACGAGCAAATACTTTGTGGTTTAATAAGGGTTTATTAATACAGCATGACGGGTATTTGGTTCTCTTCTGATGCAAACATTACTGAGAGAAATTTATAACGCTTTTACTGGCCAGTAACATGACACCCCTTAGCTGATTTGCAAAACGTTCAGCCTCTATCTCTAGGCACTATTCATTGACTTTATTTACGCATCAATTCGTGCACTAGATTTCCTAAGTCGAGATTGTTTTCCTAGGCCTAACACTGCGCTAACACTAACGTATCCTGACCTTAACTCTAACCTGATCTGAGGCGCTAACCCTAAGCAATAGTGAGTTTAAGCATGACATTAACGACAGACGGCAAACGGCAAAGGTCACCTCTGATTTTCTATTCTTTTCTTGTAATCCTAATCCTTAAATAAATCACAGAAAAATAGAAAAGTGTCTCTTACTATTTACTGCGAATACAAACATTTTGATTCTACTGTACAGAGAGCTGAAGACAAACGGCAAAAGTTTCATTTTTGCCGTTTGCTGTTTGCCGTAAACGTCATGCTTAACCTCTCAAATAACTTTAACCTTGAACGCTAGCCCTAACCCTAAAAATAAGGGCTAGCGCTAACCCTAAGCAATAACTTTAACCTTGAACGCTAGCCCTGACCCTAAAAATAACCACTAGCGCTAACCCTAAGCAATAACTTTAACCTTGAACGCTAACCCTAACCCTAAAAATAAGCACTAGCGCTAACCCTAAGCAATAACTTTAACCTTGAACGCTAGCCCTAACCCTAAAAATAAGCGCTACCGCTAACCCTAAGCAATAACTTTAACCTTGAACGCTAGCCCTGACCCTAAAAATAACCACTAGCGCTAACCCTAAGCAATAACTTTAATCTTGAACGCTAGCCCTAACCCTAAAAATAAGCACTAGCGCTAACCCTAAGCAATAACTTTAACCTTGAACGCTAGCCCTAACCCTAAAAATTAGCGCTAGCGCTAACCCTAAGCAATAACTTTAACCTTGAGTGCTACCCCTAACCCTAACAAGAATCATACTAACCCTAACCTTGTTCCGTAACCCTAACCTTCAACGTTAACCCTACTTTCGAGCGGTAACCCTAGCCCTGACTCTAATAAAACTGGGAACTCTTAACCCTAGGAGTTAAAGTCAGCATTTGAAAAAAATTTCAGCTGTCTGTAAATGACCTGAAATCAACATTGTCTAAAGCTTGCGCATTGCGTAAAATTAACATTTGCCTGTAACTTGAGTGAAATTAACGTCTTTGCGGTCGCACGTTAACATGGAATCAACATTCTAACGGTTTTTACCTCAAATCAGCATTTTTTCAAGGTTGCATGCTGCAAACTGATCAATATTTTGCGGGATTTTAAGTAAAATTACCGTCTTTGCAGTCACGTGCTGGCGTGACAACAAAGACAAGTTTTTGCATACGTAATATCTTGAAAACGAAGAGCAAACCATCGAAAAAAAATACAGAGTAATGTTTTTCTATTCAATTGAAAGCGGCATGCAAAATTTCAGGCGCTTTTGCAGAAAAAAAGAAAACCACCTAACATCGTCACTTAGTATGGTTTTGCGCTCACCCCTTCAATTATCAACCAACGTCTTTTCAGGCCACAAGATTAGCACAGCTGAGACTCTTTTACACCATGCAATTAAACTCCTTAGTTAATCGCAAGGGAAAAATACTGAAATCGACCACATCACTGATGCTCTACGAGTCAACAACTATCCCTCATATGTTATTTCCAACATCTTAATGCGGATACCACCCACACAAGCCATCCCCATACCTGAAGAATTGGCTTACATGTTTTGTTAAATGAGTTGCACATCAAGAGAATCCTAACAGTTTTGCCGTCCTTCCCTTCATCAATGGTGCAGAATTCTTCGAAGGCACGACGTTCAATGTGTAAATACGCCCTTAACAATAAGAATTTCCTTCTCCCAAATTCAGACCATCTATTGAACATCAACCGAATTTGGTTTATAGAATACCCTGTGCCGATTGTAATTCGTGTTATGTAGGTGAAACCAGCCAGTGTTTTGAAACTCGTGAGAAAGATCATATCAGGAATGTCAAAACATGGGCTAATGGATCAAACATTGCAAAACATGCATGGTCATTCGATCATCGCATAGATTTTGATAATTCAAGTGTCATTGACAAAGGCTCTTTTTGCAACAGGAAAATATTGGAGGCTTGGCACACCTCTGCTACCAAGCATGCTGACAATAATTCTAAGCCAATTCCAAACCAGTATAGTATTCTTTTTAAACAATAGTCACATAATGTACACGTTTATACTTTGCTTTTGTTCTTATTATTTTATCTCGCCTTTTTTGGCATATATTTTATCATTTCACATTCCATTTTTATCCGTCGAAGGCTGTAGATTGATAGCCGAAAGCTCATGTTACTTTTTAAAATTTTTTAGCCAGCGAACGTTTTATCTTTTGAATATGTCTCATCCTGGCTATGTTTCAATTTCTAATCTAGCTAATGTTCTGATCATGACGGACGAAACGCCGAAAAAATTGTGAATGCAAGTCTTGAGTGCTTCCTTTTCTAAACAAATGGTTAACAACTGTTGAATACAGTGTACAAAAGCATTATTTCACCTGAAATTATTCTACTTACAGCTTCCTCAATCTCCTTTCAGCATAAACATTCTTTCTCTTGTTACACTTCTTAGTTTGCACAACACTTGCCTAAACACCATAATGTATTTCTTTTCCAGCACTCATTTCGATTGTCATGAACAACATCTTCCTCTGACTCTGAACTGTCTCACATAGGTTCAAAAGAATAAGGCTTGATCTCAGACATAACCCAGGCTAATTGCTGATCTCGACACTAGATTCTTCACAAAATTATTTTGTCAACATGAAAAAAGGTTCGTGCGCAGTGATGTCAAAACATGGTGGCGGGCATTCTTTTGTGGAAGTAACGGGAAGGAAAGATGTCAAAAATGGCGGATGTTCAAGTTTGAAAAATGACCCTTGGTTTTGGACTCTTTTCGTCACTTTCCAAAGGCAAATTCAATTTTTCTTGCTTTTCACTACAGATTTACGCTATTTCAATAATTTTGAGCACCACATAAAATATGACTCCTAGCCTTCTGTTCTTCTTTCAGATCACCAGCTAGGGCTGGCTTGTGGATTTTACAAAATTTGCTATTTTTTGCTAACATGAAGATTTTGCAGCACATCATCTTGTAATTTTCCAAATTGGGTTCATTACTGGACATTACCTTACTTAGGTCCTGTTCACATGGAAGTGGGGGACCCCAGAGAGACGAGGATCCATGGTACAGAAATACTTGTCTTCACATGCAGCCCCGGGGACGCAGGGTGAGGTCCAAAATGCAATCAACAGGTCACTAAGCACGCACATAAACAAAGAACTATCCTTTGTTCTGATAAAGCTGCTTTTCGCTTCAATGTTGTTGTTGCAGGCAAAACTTTAGTTTGATTCCTCTGATTAGCCTGACTATCCGATTCCACGTTTAAATTGTTGCTTGCACTGTCAATTTCATCAGCGTTTTGGTGGTCTTGGAGGTGAAATCGTCAAAATAACTCGCCAGGCTCGAGTGATTTGATTACCCCAGTTAGGCAGGTTACCCCACTGCACAGCTTTCACCCCACTGAAGCGGGTTATCCGGATAGGCAGACTGGGTAACCCGCCTTGGTGGGGTATCCCACCTAACATGTGAATGCGATTAAGAAAAAAAGAGAGATTGTATGTACCCCAGCAGCGCAGGGGACCTCACCTTCCTGAGGTCCCCCACTTCCATGTGAACAGGCCCTTACTTATGGTAATGCTCAAACTTGTGCTTATAAGCTATTCTACAGCATTTAATTTCCAGGTGGCCTGATCAGAATTTTTGGATGATTATAACTTTAATTGATCTCACAGAAACTAAACATGCCCAATCACTTCACAACAAGAAGAAACTGAGAGTTTGTTTTTTGTGCAACTAAAGAAGGCCTAACCATGTTATTTCTTAACTACTTAAGAGGCCCTGACTGAGAAAGCGTGTCAGACCTTGGAAACGGGGGTCGGCCAAATTCAATGAAACTTGGTGAGGACATTGACCTTGATGAGCTATTACTAGATCCAGTTTTATTTGTCTTCGTTCTATCTTCCTTTCACTTTTTCAGGGGGGGGTCCTATTTTGGGGTCTCAGAGTACAAAAAAACACCCATATGAGAGGTAACTTTCGAGTACCATTACAATAAATGTAGAAAGCTCACAGCATATATAATGCTATAGGATGTTTGTGCTAAGAACCTACTTTTAAATGGTTTATGGCTTTAGGGAATATAATTATTGGGAGGAGATATACATGACACTAAATTTACTCAAATTTCGACCCCCCTGAAAACACGAAAAATAGCCCAACTTCAAAAAATCATAATTTTTACCTGTAATCCTATTAAGAATCAAGACACACGTCATGAGTTACCTAAGGGCATCTATAATCCAAAACAGTATAGAAAAATTTGGGTCATTAAGATTTGCTGCTTTCCTGGCATCATTATTATGCAACACTTTTGCAAAATGACCTCATTTGCATAAACCTAATTTTGACTTAAAAATCACTGTAAAATCAGTTTTTTCCCAGCCTAGATAATTTTTAAGGGAAAGAGAATGTTTCATAAATTTGAAAGAGTGATTTCGTGTAAACAAAACAAAAGGAAAATAAAATTACTGTGCTATGAGTCATGAAAACGCTTTTGGCCAAGCCTGATGTGGGACTTGTAATTAAACTTATACACTACTAGCTACACAGTTATTACAAAATCAATTAATCATAATATATAGTGATATCGTAACAGTTAAGTAAAGTTTTCTGAAGCAAAATAATGTAAAATATCTTGCAATCATTCCTCATTTTGTCCGTGTTTGTACTGAAGACTGGTTACAATTTGGCACCAGTCTCCATGCGTCGAACAACAAACAGAACTTGCAACAAGATAGTTGAATTAGAAGATGACTTACTGCTCATCTGACAATAACTCAGACCCTTGTAGTGCTGTAAAATAGGCGCTACATGACGATGCCATTGCGTCGCTAATGTCCTGCACGTTAGATATGGGGCCATGGCTCCAAAATTAGTATAAAGGTTTCGGAGCATCGGGCATTAGAGGTTGACCAAAGGCTGGGACAAGTGAGTAAAACATTCTCAAGGCCGGTACACACGAGGGAGCTTGCTCCCGCAGCACGCTCCTGCAACACGCTTCCGAAGCAAAGCTCCCTCGTCTGCACCAACGATTTCTAGCGAAAAAATATGTTGCACAACAAAACTTTTGCACGCGAGTTTTGCTCCCTCATATCAAACTGGTTTGATATAGGGGGAGCAAGCTCCAGGGGCAAATCTGTTGCACGAGTCTGTTTCAGGAGCAAGCTCCCTGGTGTGTACTGAAATTTGCTTGCTTTGAAATGACGTGTCCAGTTGGCCAATCACTGTTGGCTTATTTTTTCATCCACAACTCATTGCGAACTGACTTTCAAAATGGCAGCCAAAGGAGTAGAGGAAGATTCTGTGCAGATAATTGAGAATAAAAAAAGCGAAGAAAGTTCATATGGCATTCTCTTGAATTCTAGAAATCCACCAGAGTCCTCCAACAGTAGTTCCTTGAATAGTGTATAAAAGACTCCCTTTTCTGGTCTCTGTAAAAGCCATTTGCATGCCCACACTTTTCTTGAAACAATTTTAGAAGAAGCCTCTTCATCCTGAAGCATCATCATCATTAAAAGAGCCAGTTTTTTTCTTTTTCAATCCAGAGCTGTTCGCTGCCATGTTGGATTTATAACAACTAGTTCCCATGCCCCAATTGGGTTGTTTCATCATTCAGCTCCCTCGTCGTGACCTTCGTGTGTACTGGTTGGGGTACTTACCCGGGAGCGTGTTTCAGGAGCAAGCTCCCTCGTGTGTGTACCGGCCTTTACAGTGCGACGGGACAATCAGCTGCAAACTAGTCAGATTCTATTATACCACGTCTTCTTACACATGGTAAAATGATGCATACTTGACAAGTATGATAACAATGTTAATCCAGTTTTGTCACCAGTTTATTCATTCAATTCCCCTTAAGTTTGCTTCAAAATTAGCGAATTACTTTTACAGTTAATGGAACTGATGGAAAACGATCTTTGGCAGAAATGCTCAAGCTGCCAATTCACCTCCTAAAACTATTTATGATAGATTTTACAGCCTACAGTGAGCCTAGAATGCTGTGAAGTTTACAAAAATACAACTCTTGTGTTGATGCGTCCGCTCTTTGTACAAGACGTGAGCTCTGTTTATTTTGATTTCCAAAAATGGCCAGTTTTGCTTCATTACCTTTCCTAAAAAGCACACATTTTAACTTTAGGTTATTAATGTTACAAAGCAACTTGAGTATTCTGACCCATACCCAGCTTGATTCTTTAGCCAAAAATGTTTGTGGTTATTTCAGTAACACATTAACAAATTCCGGCCAGAAGATGACCTGTTTAAAGCTCTGTGTATTGTTTAATTTTCAATTTGTCAGGAGTACCCGTCGGATCCGCTCCGCAAAATATCCGCTCTGCACACCAAAGTTGAGCTGGCTGGGAATCTTAGCAGTGAACAGAATCTTGCTGAGAATTCAGCTCATCGACAGATAGCTAGCTGGAAAAAAAATTTGTCCACAAAAATAGCTTGCATTTCAGATGCGATCACTATGAAATGGCAGAAGTGTGCAACTCGACACTCTGACTTCTTGACCTTTTGTTTGAAAAATGGTTACAATATAATGTTAGTTTGTTTAATATTAAAATTTATTTACCAGCAAACAATAGTGGTCTGTTCTGCTGTCATTTATGGAGTGAAATTGGATCAGTTTCCCGATCACTTGATACTCCCTTTTCCCCACGTTCAGTTGTATGTAAACCGTTGATCCGGTCACTGAAAATCATCATGGCTCTCACATTCTACCTAGATACAACTGGTCATCTGGTAATTACGTTTTTTGGTACATGCAGTCTATTAACATATATTTTGCTCTGTATTATCTGAAGCCCGGTCAGACTCCGGTAACCTCGTAATATTTAATAACCAAAACATTGTGTCCAACGGTCGGTTTCTGAAAAGCGCGGTCAGGATTTGCCGACCAATTGAGGGGTTCTTGGCTGCCAGAGAACTCTGAGGACTCCGCTGATTAATTCAAAGGTTCAGGTAAGAACTACTTTGGAGTTGAACTAGCTGAATGAGCCTGTATATTTAACATTGTCAATGTTAAGCACTATGCGTCGGAAAAGCCGGGTGGCGCTGTTTTTCAGATGTATTCGCCACTGTATTGTATTTCAAACCCACGGGAAAGTTCAGCCTCAGTGAAAAGCAAGACCAGAAAAGGTCTGCCACGTTTCCGAACTTGGAAGGGTTTTTCGAAGTTGTCAGTCTATTCATCTACAGGGATCTTACTTCCAAGTGTATTTTCAATTCTATAATTTTAATGTCTAGTAAAAGCCGCTGAATCTGATCTTGGTGGCGTCGAGCTTGAGCTACTCAGAAAACACATCTGTCGCGTGTTGGACAAAATGAGATGTTGAAATGCTTGCTTTTTGCCAGCTTAAGTATTGTTTCCATCGGTTTCTTTACTGAAGTCCGATCGTGTTCTTTATAGAACTAAAGGCTGATTACTTATTGCTTTGTTGTATCGCCGAAAAATTTTGCCGGATATACAGTTATTAAATAGTGGTGTTGACCAGCACGCAACTTTGACTGATCCCACAAAGGCATGGTGCCAATGTAAGAAACAATTTGACTAAAAATGACCAGACAGGAGTCTTTTCGTGTGTGTTTGCACATATTTATGCGTAGGTGAAAATTATGTTTAATACGCATCTTCAAGTAGTTCCATGCTAATTACTGTATTTTAGGATTCAGAAGGGAATACAAAGGCATACCATGTCAAATGTCAGAAAAGAGCAGAAGCCAATGATGTTATTCCAGATTTAGTTTATTCGGTGTCGATGGCGCCAGGACAAAAATGTGTAATTAATTTTTCTTGAGCGTTTTCATTTGTTACGTGCCTTTTTTTTCGCACATTTCGTTTCTGTAAGAGAACGAGTTCTAGTACATGCCTTTATTGTTACCGGAAATGGATGATGGCACAGAAAGTGATTGTAACGCGGTTCAGTTCGCGTTGCTAAGGCAAAGCGTGAAACATGCTTCTGAGTTATGGTTTGATGTCGAAATACGCCGAAATAAATTATTCCACAATTATTTTTAAATCCTTGCTTCATTTGACTTGCCCGAGGGAAAGTAATTTTCAGCAACTAACATCAGTTAAAATCTAAGATTGATTAGTTTTTTTTGTGAACATAGTTCTTGGTCTAGATCTTACAATGAGGGGCTCCAACAGTATCACCAATTTTGTATATCATTATGTGTTCGTGGCTGTATGAGTGTTTGGATGTATATACGTGTGTGTGTGTCACTGTGTGTGTTGAGGGGGGGGGGGGAGGACTTATAAGAGGGATTGTGCAGTACGTTACATTTTCTATAGACCTATTTTTTTCAGGTGAAAAATTAATAGCGTGAACTATTAGAATTACAGCGGAGGATACTGCAAACGTTACCCGATTCATGGACTGGTACTCGTTTTCGAGTCAATAATTGTAAAGAATTTGTTATCCCGAACGAGGTTAGTGAGGCTATTTTGAATACGAACAAAAGAATAATTTCATGGCAGGCATTTTTGCATAGGGTCTATGGGTCTTTGCTGCGAAACTTTGCACTTGACTGTGTGAAACTTTTACGGTGAATGACCTTTAAAATCTCCACAATGGGTCTTTGTTGCGAAACTTTGCACTTAACTGTGTGAAACTTTTACGGTGAATGACTTTTAACATCTCCACAATGGGTCTTTGCTGCGAAACTTTGCACTTAACTGTGTGAAACTTTTACGGTGAATGACCTTTAACATCTCAGTCCACAATGGGTCTTTGCTGCGAAACTTTGCACTTAACTGTGTGAAACTTTTACGGTGAATGACCTTCAACATCTCCACAATGGGTCTTTGCTGCGAAACTTTGCACTTAACTGTGTGAAACTTTTACGGTGAATGACCTTTAACATCTCCACAATGGGTCTTTGCTGCGAAACTTTGCACTTAACTGTGTGAAACTTTTACGGTGAATGACCTTTAACATCTCCACAATGGGTCTTTGCTGCGAAACTTTGCACTTAACTGTGTGAAACTTTTACGGTGAATGACCTTTAACATCTCCACAATGGGTCTTTGCTGCGAAACTTTGCACTTAACTGTGTGAAACTTTTACGGTGAATGACCTTTAACATCTCCACAATGGGTCTTTGCTGCGAAACTTTGCACTTAACTGTGTGAAACTTTTACGGTGAATGACCTTTAACATCTCCACAATGGGTCTTTACTGCGAAAACTTGCAATTTACTTTCAGGAGAATATGATTGACTTTGGTTTTTTAACTTTCTGGTTATAAATTTGTGAAATTTGTGTTGACATTGCTTTGCAGTCTTGGGCAAGGCATGGATCAGCAAAATGGACAGGAGTGCAGTCATTAACACTCAAGGTATGTATTATAAAGATTTATTTTTATTAATTTCTTGGTAAAAATTCAAATTTGATTTACACTCTTTTATCTCCCAATTACAGAGAGGGAAGCTGAGCGAAGACAGGCTGGACAGGCATCCAAAGAAAAAGAAAAAGACTTGCGTCAATACTTTAAGGTAAACGTGATGTTACTGATCACACCGATTGCAATACTAAACCAGCTCCCTGACATTTTTTAATTTTCAGGGAACTTTTCAGAACAATTATAACAAATAATTGTAAATTACTAAATTGGAGTAAACATATGGAGTGTGTTGTTGTTAATATTGAAATTGCAATCATTATTGGGGAGTAGGAATGTAGAAGTTAGGTCGATATGTATTGGCAAAGGAGTTTAATACTTTTTTTTGCTCATTTTCCTCATGCTACTATATGGTAGAAATTCGATAACAAACATTTCTTCAGTTAAAGCAAGTTTGATCTGAATGTCAAGAGGGAGCAGAGGGATCTTATGTGAATCATTTTAGATCTCAGAATGTGAGGTGTCAAACTGTCACACGTATTCTGAACCTGGAAACCATCAGAAGTATCGGAAAACAATGTTCTGGCCTGTGCTGGGAGGGACGTTGTCCGATCCTCTTACGATCGATATAAATGGTAACTTGTATTGTTTTTTATCAACGTGCAGATTATGCTCGTGGTGGTAATAGTAATTATAGTCAACAGACGATAGGCTGTTGAATAATGGTCCTAAACAATGCGTTTGTTTTTAATCCAGGTAAATACGCTGGCCAGAACAATTTTTCTTGCCTGTAAGTGCCTGGCTGGCATTTCAAACGTTACCCTTTAAAGCTGGCTGGCTACTCTGCTAATTGCCTTTTTTCTAGCTCGGTATACAAAATTTTCATCATGGCTGGCTGGGAGTTTTATAAATTATACTCGACCTTGCTAGGAGTGAAGAGCGGATATTT
>JAHPZR010008857.1:20000-30000 GCA_019787425.1 Platygyra sinensis | reverse complement strand
GCCGAACACAAACAACTCAAATTGATTCGTATATATCTGCTAGAAATGATATTACTTGTGGTGTACAGCAAGGCTCCGTCTTAGGCCCACTTCTTTTCGTAATCTATATTAATGATATTTGAGAATGCTCTGAAAAGCTTAAGTTTTTTCTGTTTGCTGACGACACGAATATCCTATATGCTGACAAAAATCTTAGGTCATTGGAGTTAATTGTAAACCAGGAGCTCTGCAGATTGTATGATTGGCTAACAGCAAATAAATTGACCCTGAATATAAAAAGACAAACTTCGTCATATTTTCTCCTGCTCAAAGAGAATTTACCTATCAACCTAAAATTATGATATTTGATAATGAGCAGAATAAAAATGTAGCTTTAGAATGTAAGGAATTTATAAAATATCTAGGAATACTAATTGATAGTAATTTAACTTGGAAACATCATATTGATCATATAACAATTAAAATTAGTCGAACCATAGGTCTAATATCTAAACTACGGCATTTTGTTCTAAAACACACTCTAATAAACTGTCTATCGATCTCTTGTTGCACCTTATTTGAGCTATGGGCTGATAGTTTTGGGCCAGGGCCGTAAATCATATCTTGATAAGCTTATCAGGCTGCAAAAACGAGCTCTACGTTTTATTTATTTTTCTGACTGCAATCAGCATACAATTCCTCTATTTTCCGATGCCGGCATTTTACTGCTACAGTTTTCTTATTATGAACTTACAGCTAACCTGATGTTTGATATTAGACACGGAAATGCGCCTAGAAATATTTGACACCTGTTTCAAGACATTTCCAATATTCACCCCACCTATAATACCTGATCTTCTGCCTCGCACAACTTTTGCACACAAAGCTCCAGGCTCTCTATTCAATTGAACGTGTTTTCTAGAATTGGAACAAAAATTTGGAACGAGATGCCTCTTACATTTAGGAATCTTTCAAAACATGACTTTAAAAGAAAAATTGAAAGAGTACTTTTCGATGTTCTGTCTTCGGGAGACTCCTATCTTGACACACAAAACATCATTCAAAAGGTCAAATTTTCTTAAGCTTTAATGTATTTTCAGAATAATAAGTATAGCCTTAATTGTATTATTGTAGTATTTTTTTTGTAGTATCTTTGTTTCTAGACCTACTCTTTTCAGTTAACTTCCTGATTTCTGTAAACTTGGATACCTACTTTTTTTAGTTAAGACATGACCCATCTAGCTAGCTACCTGTGGGCATGTCCAATTAGTTAAAATACTTATTAGAAAATAAAGAATAAAAAGAGATAAAAAAGAGATAGACTTACGACATAAGGACATTGTGTCATTATCATATGTACACCGCTAGCCAGTGTTTTCGGGTTACCCCTCCAATCAAACATTGCCACATATTAATAAACTCTATTCTACAATCAAACATAATAAATCCCCACTGCTCTATGATGACACATTTCTACATAATGATGTTGAGGCTCCACCGCTCTATGATCAAATGTTTTCTCATTAATTATGTTTTTCTAAAGTTTTTGAGGATAATGCAGAAGCATTACAGTATATTACTTAGAAATCACCTTGGCCAATGCTGAATTAGTTAACAGCTCCTAATTTAAAGTAATTTGAAATTATTATCCTAAAAGGATTTTGTTCCTCTCTCAAGGACCAGAAAGCAATGGTTATCAATGTGCTTGTCGGCACGTTCTGTATAGTTGACTTTGCTAATGACTTGCCTTTGTTGTTTTTGTTGCTCTCTGCAGTATCCGTGCTATTGTTAACTTCTGAGGAGAATTAGACCAGGTAAAGTCAACTATTTTTACGACAAGGGAATCTTTTCTTGCGTAATAAATGCATCCTCGTTTTTTATTTCAGGTGAGCTTCTTCTCTTCACCCCTTGTTGCTTGTGAGCACAACCTCATTCCCAACCATAAAGTTATGCTTGGGGACTGGGACCAAAGAGGGGATGGTACAAAACATGGACCGGGGTCCATGGACCACCCCTTGGACTCAGTCTATGGACCACCCCTAATTTTCAAAAGGAAATCACCCCTGTTAATATGAAAATGTACCGGAGGTCAGGGTATGAAAAACAGACTCGTATTTATTGCTTACATTAGCGAGTTCTGTTATGCGGCAACCTACCCCCTGCAAGGTCACGCTTTGTTTAATACAAAAACTAAATACATTCTGTGCTCTCCCATTAAAATTACAAGCTATCCATAAAACTTTTTTCATTAATATACCTTGATTACAAATTTGTGTTTGTAGGGTAAACTTCATTTATAAAATAAATCGGCTCAGTTTTTATGCACGATAGAGTATAATAAGCGGCGGGGGAGGGGGGTTGGGGGTGGGGTAGTTGGTGTCCTCCCAATCAAGTTGCAATTTGGAAGTGTTGGAATGAAAATATTGGAGTAGAAATGCACTAGATCTTCTGTATCTCAAAACGAGTTTGTGGTCTTACATTTACGGGGTGCGATCCCAAAGCAACCAACTATTACGAGGGGTCATCTAGCAGCTGTCCTAAGATCCTAAGCGAATTGGTTTGATACCCAAACCCCCAAACAATGCTAAAACAATAGTGATGATTGAAATCTATTGTTTTTAGTATCTAATGTGAAGAGACCTTACAAAGAGCTGCTACACTACCGATTACGAGACAAACCCTCGAGGACATAAGCAATAAATACAAGTCTATTTTTCATACCCTGAGCTATGGTAAATTTTCATATCAACAGGGCGATTTCCTTTTGAAAATTAGAGGTGATCCATGGAAAAAAATTAGGGGTGGTCCATGGACCAGGTCCATGGGGTGGTCCATGGACCCCAGTCCATGTTTTGTATACGACCCCAAAGAGGTTATTAACGTATCACATGATCACAGCTGGCAAGTCGTGTGACAGCTACTTTTTAGGATTTGTGCATCTTGAAGGTAGCAATGAGTGTTTATATCATTTCAGGAGAGCAGTGAAAGTTCTTAGAAACAAAATGATGGAACAGAGAAATTAGTTGTTCGTATTGTGTGATCGTCTGGGTGAGGGTAGTTCTCAAAAGAACTGTTGTTGGTGGCTGACGTTTCAACAACCTGAGCGGAAGTCATCTTCAGAGTCAAGTGAATAGTGTTTGTCAGTCAATGATGTTTTAAGTCTGGTGCGTTGAAAGCGATTGGTCAGTTAAGAATGGTATTGGCTGAAAGACCCGTGTTAAGTTTGTCATCAGTCATTGGTCAGTTTGCATCTGCCTTTTGTTAGTCGAATTGGTCGGTTTTAGGTCCGTCTATTGTTAGTCAAAATTAAGTCGGTCTGTTAGAAGTTGGTTTTTCGGTTTTGTTTTCATCGCGGATGAGTTGTTTGTAAGTTGTTGGTAGTTGTTGACATCTGTTGGGAGGCATTTGTTCTAAGTTAGTGTACCAGCTTTCCAGAGTCAGTCATTGAAAATAGTTTGTACTGTCTCCAGGTTAAGCACTGAGCAGAGTCCCAGTCAATGTTGTGGTTTGTCAGTTGATGATGCGCAGCAATGTGATTTTTGGCATCACCATTTCTCGTGGCTTGTTTGTGTTCAGTCAGTCTCGTAGTCTCATGTTAAGGTTTCTGACAGTCTCACCCATGTAAGAAGCCTGGCAGTCGGAGCGTTTAATCATGTAAACTGCTCCCTGTCTGTTGTTGGGTTTGTCTCCGTCTTTAATGTTGGTCAGTAAGTGCCGTAACATAGTGGTAGGTTTTTGGGCTACCTGGATGTTGTAGGGCTGTAAGATTCGTGAAGATGACTTCTACTCAGGTTGTTGAAATGTCAGTCACCAACAGCAGTTCTTTTAAGAACTAGGAAAGGGAGTAAGTTTCTAAAGAAACTGTAGTGCTGCGTCTGTTGGAGTATTACAAGATAATTTGGTTTTATCAACTGGGTTGATAATGTGAATTGGCCACCATAAAGAGATTCAGTAACGTACATTTCGAACTTTAGCCCTTCGTCAGAGCGAATCGCTCGGACAAAGGGCTAACACTCGAAACATCAGCTCCTGAATCTCTTTACGGTGGCCAATTCATATTATCAACCCAGCTGGTAAAACCAAATTATCTTTTTAGAACTACCTTCATCCGGACAATCACACAATATGAACTACTGATACTCCTGGGTTCAAACCATTTACTAAGAGAAATTAGTGTCATAAAGGCTGCTTGCTGCTTAATCTTAGAAGTATTTGTGTCTGCTATTTGCACATGCAGACGCAGACACTATGCAGAGCTGTAGAAATTTGGATCACTACTTCATATAGTGCAAGTGTGAAAATTTTTTATAGAGGTTTGAGCGAGGTTTTCATTGCAAGTTCATTTTGTGATTATGTACAGGAGGGACAGGTAAAGTGTAACCATTTGTCAGGAATTGTTGTGAACCACGATGAATGTTGTCACTCAATTGTGAATTATGGTAGCCCCTACCATTGGTTGTTAAGACAACATTCGGAACCAATAGAATTCGAGGGAATGAAATGGCAATTGCGTCAACGATCACGTGGGAAAGAAGCCAACACACACTTCGTGAACAAAGGACATTCCATAGCTTTTGGGTGTTTTTGTGGACGTTGGAAAGTGAGGTATGTGAGTGAGTTTTTTCCATTTTCTTAAGTTTGTCATGAATTTTGTAAGAGGTGTTGTCTCAATATGTCACAGCTTTCGAAGTACGGGTCAACCTGACCGAATAAATGGCTTTGACAGATGCTTTCTAGTTATCGATTGATGCACAGCTTGGCGGCATATAGTTACTCCTGTGCTTGCGAAGACACAAATTTTAAAGTTTTATCAGCCCCATATGGGGTAGACTACCAGTAGTCCCTCTTTCCCTTAGTCCATTGTGTGTGATGCGAAAGAGGGACTACTCATAGTCTACATATGGGGAAACAAAAGCTGAAAACACCTACCATTGCCCAAACATCTGCGGCAACTATGGACAGTTTATACGCACAAGTATTAACTTAACTATTCCCTGAGGAAAAGTTTTAGCAAAACTCTCTGTGCAATGATGAACATTGTTGTGGCCTTGACGCCAACTTCTGCGAAAGAATTTCGTGGCTATTCCGAAATAGTTGAACAAGTGAAACGATGTAGAGACTGAGAGCCGTCTGGATTACCATAAAAGGGGAGCAGGGATGACGCAGTGGTGAGAGCACTCGCCTCCCACCAATGTGGCTCGGGTTTGATTCCCGGACCCGGTGTCACATGTGGGTTGAGTTTGTTGTTGGTTCTCGTCCCTGCTCCAAGGGGTTTTTCTCCAGGTTCCCCGGTTTTCCTCCCTCCACAAAAATCAACACTTCTAAGTTCTAATTCGATCTGGAAACAGTGGATGAAGAGCCACTTCATGGAAATGCCACTGAAAATTCCCATTTATTATTATTTTTATATTTTATTTATTTATTTATTTATTTATTTATTTATTTATTTATTTATTTATTTATTTATTTATTTATTTATTTATTTATTTATTTATTTATTTATTTATTTATTTATTTATTTATTAAAAGATTATAAGATCCATGAAGAAGAGAAAAGTTAGGTGCAAGCTGAAGTGTATTCTCAGAAAATATACTCGTAAATCGTCCAGACTGTATAAATTATGGTATGCAACATATGTGCACAAATGTGAATGTTTTTTCCATAACTTTTTAAAACTAAAAAGTGTCACAGCAAGCAAACTTTGCAAAATAACAAACGAATAACTAGTTCTTGCTTAAATAATAAAATAGCAAAATCAACCAGCCTTACCAAAAGACACTGTGTCTCAAGAATGAAGCTTTTGACATCTGGTGATATCGAGTTAAAGTGTCTATGACAGATTTTTTTTTAATTTGCTCGATAAAATCTCCACAATGTATTGATAAGAATAGCAAAACAAACATTTCGATATTGATTTTAATTGCCAGTGTTTTGATTTACCAAAAGCATCAAATTTCGCTTCCCGTGGGGTACAAAACTGCGAGACCAAAAACAGGAGGCTGGGAATGATTGTGACGTCATTTCTGGACTTGAAGCTCTGCGGAAAACAGTTTTCTCAGTCATTTTCTGATTGTGAGCTAATAAATTCGCCAAAAAAATGGTACAAAAGTGCACTATTTATAAGAAAATAAGAAAATGTCGGAGAAATCTGTTTCCCAGAAACTTTAAGTCCTGAAATGACGTCACAATCATTCCCAGTCTCCCGTTTTTTGGTCTCGCGGTTTTGTACCCCGCCGGAAGTAAAATTTGACACTTTTGGTTCATCAAAACACAGGGAAGGGAAATCGCTATCAAAAAATTTTTTGCTATTCTTATCCTTACATTGTGGAGATTTTATCGAGCGAATAAAAAATAATCTGTCATATACACTCTAAATCCAGTGGCTCAGTGTTCCAGATAAGCGAGGGGTCTCAGGTCAAAAACCCGACAAGGTCACCTACATGACCCAACAAACTGATAGAAAATTAATAATGATTTGGTGGAAATTGTGGGAATTGACCCGCTGGAATTCGTTAATGACACCCAGCCTTGAAAATTTATCTGCAACCTGTCCAGGCCCTGCACAAAATGTAAACAGTCAAACTATATATATTGTCAGTTAGTTCCATTATGTTGTTAAACTTGCGATTACGTCAGCTGGGATTGAGACCCGTTGATGTTGGTGGTGAAGGCGACTCTTCTCATCAGTTATATGGTGATCCCAATCATCACTTTCTCATTAGACAAGCTGATGTTCAATACCTTAGCAATAACCCTTAACGTTTTATTGAAAGCAATACTGAGAATAAATGGAATGAATATATAAATAAACATGTCATTGCAAGGTACATGGTGCGATGCACTGTTTGTACAAACAGTTGCAGACTGTCAAAATGTAGCAATTCATATTATAGAATCCCAGCCACAGTATTTAGCACAACATCTACCAGCAACAATATTGAGACAACACACGTTTGAAGAAATTCATAACAAACTTAAGAAAATGAAAAAAGCTCGCTCACGTACCAGTGATCCACAGTGCAACCCAAAAGCTACGGAGACAAAACACAAATGTCCTTCGTTCGCGAAGCGTGCGTTGCCTTGTTTCTCAAGTGATTGTTGAATTTCCAAATAGCAGACACATGTACGCATTGCGTAGCTAGTTTTTAGAATGACCTGGGAGCTTCTGTTGACTTAAAGGCCCAGTAAAGACGTAATCTCGCCCAGTTTAACCACCTAGGGTTATAAAGATTTGAGAAATTGAAATTGTGTTATACTTTTGTCTACCTTTACTTTACATCTTGTTGTTCTTTCAGCTCAGCCATACAAAGAAAAAGCCAACAAGAAAAGCTTGCGTGATTGATTGAATGCCAGTGAATGACTCATGATCAACAAAGCAACGAATGTAAATTTAGTAATAAAATATATTTGTCGAACACCTTAAAAAGGAATTATGTTGTTATGTTTTTGCTCTTGGGGGAAATTGGCTTTGATAGGCAATGCAGTGCCTGGTGAGCAATTTTACAAAAATGTGAAAGAAAAGCTGAGGAATACGGTACACGAAGAAAAAAGAACATTACTTTGTTTAGTTTTCACTGCTAGATTAATTCCCAGCTTACTTGTGCTTATACGCATAATTTGTTTTATGTGGTGTGTTGTTCCTATATGGTCTGGGATACACTAGGCAACCCCCCTTCCAAGGTAACTTAAGGGAGCGTTTATATGAGAAAACCTGGCCCTGTTGGCTGATTCGAGAGAGGGGTTCTCCCTGTGATGGCCTATACGGGGAGGCGCCACCCAAAAGGAGTACTTTTTTCAGACCTAAAGGGTAGGGATTTCACAACTTGAGGTACATGAGAAAGTAGGAAAATCTGTCATTTAGTTATTTATAAAATGTTTCGAACAGATGTATGGCTGTATTAGGGAGCTTAAGCAAACCACAACGACGACGGCAACGAGAACTTCACCAAAAATGAGCTTTAATGAGCAAAACAATAGCTGTGCACGTGCGTTATAAATCTTTGTACATTTCTTTGCCGTCGTCTGCAAAACAACAACGTGAAATGACCAAGTTCTATGTCGTCTACGAAACGTGGACGAGGACGGCTAATTTTTCGTATTTCCACTTGGAATTGAACTCCGTCGTTGCATATTTAGCTTTAGCTCGTTGTTAGAGCCATAGGCGTATCGAACAGATCTAGACAATCACGAATTTCGCTCGTAAAATATAAATTATTTTTTCCAGGTGTCGTCATTGCTCTTCCCAGTAGACCGCGACACCCACGAATTTTTTGCCGGCTTCAGAGTACTAACGTTTTTTTATGCCGCGAGTTGGTTTCAAATCAATCACGTGGACATTGAAATGCTCCATTTGAGGATATTTTTTCAGTGTGGCGTCACGACTTTTTCGTACTTTGTGATGTTCTTATCACAACAGTCAGATTCCTCCGTGCGATAACCTAAAAATGGAATACAGCAACGGAAGTGTAGAATTTGTAAATTCGAAGATCTGTGATTTTTTTTTAGTTTTACGAAACGAGCTCTTCCAAGACTGACGATATCTATATAAACTTATTTCTTCCGATTCTTTTACACTTTTCGTGTAAGCAACTCGATGGAGTGATGATTTTTAAACAAAGAGTTTGGGCTCAAAAGTTCAGAAGTGCCTCGTTTGCCTGTCACGTGAGCCAGACATAACTAATCGAGGATCAAGGATATCAATTGGTAATCAATGAGCAATCGATGAGTAATCAGTTGATTAGTCATTGATTGTTGGCGATGAGTAATCAAAGCCCATAAATTTTGTGGCCTATCGATTACTCGTTGATGTAATTGATTACTCATCGATGACCCATCGATCACTAACTCATCGACTATTATACTGCTCACGAAAGACACTTTTCTTGCTTTATTGTACCATTTGTTTTCGTTTTTGATTGTTTTATCTGTGTTAGACGCATTTTTCCTTTTATCTGAAGTTTCTGTTGACCATGTCGAGACGCAAAGTGCTAATCACAAACAAGGACGATTCTCAATTGTGCAATATTTCACTTTCCCCAACTCTTTATTTAATAACAACAACTGAATAGTAACCAATCAGTGTGAAAATGAAACTAACAAGTACGCTGACAAGAATCGACTACATGGTAGGTGTTTGTCGGCAAAGTAAAACTGCTTCGGCTTAGGGACACATCCGTCATTACCAGTTACTTAACCAGCTTGAGTATTGAATACTTGCACAAGTTCCGATTTTTCGGCCTTTGATGAAAATCAATGACTAATCAATGACCCAAAATTTTGTGGCCTATCGATTAGTCATCGATTACTCATTGATCATCAGCAACAATATCCTGTTACTAACCGAGCGCGAGGGCCGTACTGGGAATCATAGGGAGTTTAGTAACAGTCAACGCAAAACCCACCAAATCGCTCAAATTCGCCATTTAGAGCCACAGAAACGACAATAAACAGCAACTGAGGTACGTTTACATTGATTCCAGGCCATAACCGCGCTATGTGTGCAAAAAGTTGCACGGTTCGGGTGTTTACACGAGTCCGTACAAATATGGAACCGTGCCGGTCAAAAAGCGGACCTGCTTTTTTCAGGTCCCAAACTTGCACACTTAGCCGTTCAAAAATTCGTCCAGTTCCGCCGGTCCCGTGTAAACGCAAGGTGGAACCGTGCAAGTTTTTGTCCGTGCAAAAATTTGTCTGGACCCGTGTAAACGGGGCCTAAGATAACCACGACGGCAACGGCAACGGGTACGCCACTAAACAAAAGGTTTAATGAGCAGAACAATGGTTCTGCACGTGCGTTATAACTTTTGTACATTTCTTTGCCGTCCTCTGCAAAACAACAACGTGAAATGACCAATTTTGCGTTGTCTGAAGAACGTGAACTACGACGGCTATTTTTTTGAAATTCTATTTCAAATTCGTTGCGGTGTCCCAGATTTAGTTTCGTGATAGCTTCGACAGTGATAAACAAAGTAAATGCCTTAAGAGTATCCCGAGATTCGTAGGTGAAATACAAATTCAATT
>JAHPZR010008857.1:7500-17500 GCA_019787425.1 Platygyra sinensis | reverse complement strand
AAGACTAATAAAAAAGTACTCTGCTCGCAGTGACAAGTGCATTACTCAGCTTAGGTAATAAATTTACCATCCAAAGCAGTCCTTGAGTTTTCTTTCCTGCTTTTCGTTTTCCTCCTCCTCCACTTCGTATCTAGCTTTCCATTCCTAATATACAAGCAGCTCGTCTGCAAAGAGGTCTTCCCCGTCGTCGCTTGAAATATTGTGAAGTGCTCTCAAAGCACCAAGCAGTGATTTCACATGGTTGTCGAACGTGCTCGATCGAAGTTTATTTCGGAGTCTTTCGAATCGAAACTTAACTCTGACTCCAGTGATGAAAAAGAAATGATTCTTAAACAAAATTCGGACGTTTTAGTCCCAAGATATATTGGAAATATTAATTTTGCTTTCTATTTTCTCGAGCAAATACAGAGAGCAGACTGAGGCGCCATCGTGTTTGGTTCCTGGGTAGACGTCATCAGCAACCGCCGCCGCAAACTCCCTAAAACCCGGTCGTGCAACAGTTCAAGCGCGACTTTGAGAGGGCATAGAAAATCGAGGATTTAAGCAAATTCAAAAATTGTTGCGCCCAAATGCTTGAAATAACAAGTAGATTCGATTTAGCGAAAAAAGTTTTGGGGGTTAGGTGCATTTTGATTAGTTACAGGTATGTCTGGCGTGTGTACTTTTGAGCTTGGGAAGCCTGTGCCCGTCCCAGACTTCTTAAATTCGGTTCCAGACCTCGCAGTAGCACCGCAGCAAAACTTCAAAATGGCCGCCACAGAACACGCGAGATAAAGGTAGGTTGATCTTTTATTCATATTGAAAGCGGATGTTAAGGACTCTGTGCGTTACCCTAGTTTCTGAAATATGGCAGCAGAAAAGTCAGAGTCGGCTAATGATTCGATGGTCAAGCCCTTTCCTTACCAAGTGGCTGGGCATTTAGTTCAAGGTGAGTTGATAACTGCTAATGATTTACACACGATTTACATTACATATTGATTTATCCATCAAGTAAAGTAAACAGAGAGCTAAAGTAGAGTACAAGTATTGGCAAGTCTTGTATTAAAATGCGATCACTTCAATAGGGCTACTTGGAACAAAAATGGCCAATCAAAGCGTGTTGAATCTTTATCGTAAACATATTAATGACGTTAATTACGTTGATGGATCTAGATGCGAAAGAGCGCAAGAAGAAATCTGATTTGCTCAAATTTAAGTTCCTTACTGTTTTGAATTTACATAGGTTTATTATACCTCACTGTAATAAATATTGAAAGGTTATGCACAGATATTACTACATCTATGCTTTAAAGGTCAAATGTGTTTATGTAGTATAAAATAAACATTCCGAAGTTTCAAACGAATTGGACGAGGCATTGAGGAGATATTGGAATAGTAACATCGCTGTTTTTTTTAGAATTCATAATCGTAGAGCGATTGGAAAAAATTTCGGAAATAAAACTCATGGCGTCACTAGCTCAAGAAATGCGGAAAATTTGAAACTGTTTTGGTTTCAAGTTCATGGTGAATTTCAGAGGAAAGCCAAAATCCAAAGTTTCCACTTTCAAGTTACCCAGGATCCAAAACTTGTAAGAGAATGGCTTATAAAAACGAAAAAAGAATTCTTTATATACTTGAAGAATTTGCGCGCTTGTGCAGAACTCTTTACCGAAATTCTCTTTTAAGCCTTGTTGACTTCCATTAAAAAAAGACATGGTACCGAGATTTGGAACTTTACTGTCGCATGTTGCAAGCCCACAATTGGAGAAACAAATAAAGTTAACCGGCAGATAATGCCCTCCAAACAAAAGGCTAATTCCGTGGCTATTTCCCAAGTAAAATACCGTAAGGTTTGTATTTAGGTCCAAAACCTTCCCCATCAGTGACTCACTGATGCAGAAATCCAGCAATGTTCAAGACATCAATGACATCACAAAGCAGAGTTTTAGTTCCATTCCTTCCATTAAACTGTGTGGCCATTTTGGAAACATTTTTGTGAAGCCATTGGCTGTCTTTGTACTTTTAAATTTTTTACTCTTTTCTCAGCTCAGGAAAAAAAATCCGCATAAGATACCTTTAAAATGTTTTGTTTAACATTTCCTGGCTTTAAAATGTCTGTGAAAAGGGGTCTAAATTCTGGTTCATTTGACCTTTAACTCTTCAACACTTAACAGCGTTAGAACAGATTTCCAAAAAATAAACAAATCCCAGGGTATCCCAGTGTCGGACATTAGCACTCGCCCGCTCGCCCAGGCGAGTGTGAAAAGTGTCGGGCGAGTGCAAATTCTCGATCACTTGCCCATTTGGCGAGTGCAATTTTTGTCACCAAGAAATTATTTAAATATCAAAATAATGTTTTTACACTCCATTTTGGCAAGAAAATTCCTAAACATAAACTTACCATTTCTATTTTACAAAGTTTTGTATTTCGAAAGGCAAGTGACATACTACATTCGGCTAAACAATATGGCTTCCCTCTAGTGATAATTACATATTGCATCTACTTGTACAAAGTAATACTGCTGGTCACTATCGAGCCATCGGTGATCAGGTAGATATGGCGCCTAAAATAGAGACCGCTCCTGAGAAGAACAGACACGTTTGCTCGCAAACTGCAGGGATTTCACTAAGATTCATCAATAAAAAATCCACTTGAAATATAAAGTAAGTGCTTCCATTGTGTTTCCTTGGGATTTAAGGTCTTTAAATAGAATTTTTCATTGAGGAAATAATCGTCGGTCTGCCATAGTGCTTGATGACGAAGCAAGCGAATTGTTTTCCGTACTTTCCCAGCTTTCTGATCATTGCGTGTTCTCCCGTAAACTGATCGCGTACAAAACAAAAAGTGTGGATATATATTTCAGGAGTCTCCAAAGTAGTCGACGAGAAAAAGGAAGGAAAAAGCCCCGAAAGCTACCTGTGATCAGTCCAAGGAATAAAAGATGACTAAAATGGTTGGAAAGACGCGGGGGTTGGAAGGTGGGGTAAATTTTTGGGCGAGTGAAAACTGGTCCGGGCGAGTGCATTTTGAGGGTCACTCGCCCGAATGGCGAGTGCTCTCAAAATTAAGTGTCCAACCCTGGTATCCAATTGATGGAATCGATAATCCATGACAATCAATATCAATTAATCGATTGATATTGATAATCGACCAATCGATAGCGAAGATTTTTATAGGAAAGCTACATCCTTCAAACTTGGTGAATACAATCTTCAACCTAGTACTTTAAAGTTTTGATTCACAAATTGTGAAAAATTCAATTTTGGAAGAAGTTATGGTCACCAACCAGTTTACTATTTTTTACTTTTCTTTCTCTACTTTCTCATGGAATGCATGTTGAATACCACAACAGAATACCTGTTCATACTTGCTGTTTTTCAGAACCATGTTCTTCTTTGTGTTACATACATGCAACTGATCACTTAAACCTAACTGAAAGTAAATGGATATACAGTGGAACCCCGCCTTACGTCCACCCTGTTAATACAACCATCTTGTTATTATGGCCACTTTATTCTGGCCTGAAAAAAAAGCCCAGTCAGTCATTTTCCTATTTAAAGAACCCCTTTATTACGACCATCCCATTAATACAACCAGTTTTCCATGGCCCAAAGGTGGTCGTATTAACAGGGTTCCACTTTAGTTGATGTATCCCCCTTAAAGTGCTGTTAATGGACCTTTTTGGCGATATGCTGGCATTGGGCAAATGCATACCTTCCCCCCCTCCCCCCCCCCCCCCCGAGCATCATGTAATGGCCAATTTAAAATAGCCACTCCTACTTTCAATAATGGAATTGGCATCCTTCTAATTAAAACATCAACTAGCAATAATCAAAGATTAGGAGTGCGTTCTGCTGCACCTGATAATAGTTGTCTGTTGTTGAAATCATTATCTTTATGTGAATAGCTGAAGTTTTGTGAAAATATATGACATACTGGCAATGTCCACTAGTGTTCTCAGGATTATTTGATTTCTTTGCTTTATGGTTAGCAAGTCCCATCATACTTAGTCTCCTCCACAGCCGTTTTTGGGATGTCACGCAATGCTCTCCCCAAAGAAACAGCTGGTCACAACCGAACAATGTTCCTTTCCAGACCAATCACATAACAGCAAAGTGCGAATGGCGTAGGCTTTCGCCTGAAGGGCTTGCGGTGTAGCCTCCCATGCAAACGTTCTTAGGCTTGTCACGCCTTAAACGGCTGGTGGGAGGCTACCTGCGGTGCAAACAATGAGGAATTTCGCTATCAGCAAATCCAGCAAAGCTACTTGATTTCTTAGTCCCTTTATTAGCAGGTTAAAATAGATATCTTCCTTCTTTGCAATGATTTTTCGAGTTGAAAGCTACAACAACAAACAAAGAGGATGAAGCCGCTTCCAACCTTAGTACACAGTCGCTAGTCCGCGATATATTCGGGATAAAATGAAAATACCAGAAAGAGACATAGAGAGTATCCATTTCGAGCACGTTCATCAAAAAGCCTCACGCAAACCCTCGTCCAAACCGAGACCAATAATTGCAAAGTTCAGCTTTTACCAAGACAAAGAGTTTGTGTGGTCCTTCGTTAAAAATCTTAAAGGCTCTGCAATCGGAATTGCGAATGATTTCCCAAAAGAAATAGACGAAATTCATCAGAAACTCTATCCAGTTTTGAAGAAAGCCAAGCAAGCTAAGCAATCTGCTTATTTTAAAGTGGACAAGCTGATCATTAATGGCCAGGTTTACAGAAGAAAGGAAACCGAGAACTTTGAGCACTACCGCGCAATTATATGATCAACTCATCGCGGATGGAGAGCTGCAACGTAAGCACACCTAGGCTTATTTGTTATAGTGATTTGTATATTTTCTGTTGACTATGTACTTCAAACATTCTTGTGTTCCATGTTTACTTTAGAAGTTTTGAATTCGCTGTCACTAGCTTTCCTGGTAATTGGTATCTTAATAGTATTTCATATATGCAAGTGTGTTTCACTGACTCTATTTTTATTCATAGTATTTTATAGTTTTTCACCTTTCTCACCTAATTTACAGTCAATGGTAATGTTTTTCTACTGCAAATATTTCTGTTTTCTTTTGCCATCGCATAGTTTGGTTCTTGCAGTTGGACTCAACATGTCTGACTCTTTTAAATTAATCTCGCTAAATGTGAGGGGCATCAGCAATTTTCAAAAACGAAGGATGATCTTTACTTGGTGTCATAAAAAATGTGCTGATATTATTTTCCTACAAGAAACTCACTCAAAAAAGGAAACAGAACTTCAATGGAAAAGTGAATGGGGCTCTGAAATTATGCTGTCTCATGGTAGCTGTAATTCACGTGGAGTTGCAATCTTATTAAAAAGAGGTGTTGACTTTTCTGTTCAATCTAAAATTCTAGACCCCAAGGGGCACTTCATTATTCTTAAAGCAGACATCGCAGACACTACCTATGTATAAATAAACATTTATGCACCAAACAAAGACAAAGAAATTGCTAATTTTTTCAAAGATTTGACAACTGTTTTAAAAAATAGGTCTGCGATGCTGACATGTGTGGCTTACGACTTACCCTGGTCCTAGAGGTTTTTCTTGCCTCCTCCCGGCTCTGGTTCTCTCATCTCATGCACAGGAAAATCAAGAAAAACCTCTGGGACCGGGGTATTTAAGGGTCGATTTTTTACATATAATTGGAATCCTGTAGATTTTCCTGTATGTAGATTCGGTTACAAAAAATTGATTCACGTACACGATTAGAAGATGTTTGAATTTTAAAGAAAATTGTTGGGGAAGCTGTGATGGACTAGCATCCCGTCCAGGGGGAGTAGAAATACTTCTAGCCGCTTCATGCTACAGAAACGGGGTAAGCTCAGGCTGCTATGAGCCAGTCGGCTCCAAGGCTTCACTTTTTAGATAGTACGAGGGCAGGACAGATCTCTATTGTCAGAACCTATTTCCTCGTTGGAGCAAATTTCACGATTTAGAAAAACCCAAATCAGAACATGACCCAGTTGGTCAAAAAATGGAAAGAACGCTAGTTGTTCAAATGATAATCACTATCTAATGGATAGGTGTTGGAAAAACAAATCAGGTTATCTAGTGGATAGGCGCGAGGTGGTATCCTTTCTTGAGTAGTGGTTAGTGATCGCACTTCTTTCATTTTAAGTGGTATCTTTTAGGGTTCTTATGAAGCTCAAGAAACTTCCATATTATTTTCCCTTAGGAAGTAAATTTATATCTTCTGACGAGTATTGCTTGCCTTTTCATATGGGTGTCCCCTACTCTGCCAGGTTTCTAAATGTCTAACACGAAGTGAAGACCAGTGAAGGAGTGAAGAGGTGATACAACTTAGATCAAAGTGGCTGTTAGGCACTGAACTTGGAAAATAAATTATGAAAGGGTGTTATGAGGCATTGCTTGTTAACGAGGTACTTGTGATGTGACCCGATGCAGTCTAGGTTTAGAACAAGCGCATAAAACCTTTATCCATTCAGGGTTGTGTCGTCATTTGTAAAAATAAAAAAAAAACGTTCAAGGTTAACAAACTGTTTGTTACTGAGGCCTGCCTACACGTTTTCATTACATGTATTTGTACATGTTTTCTCTGTGCTGCAGTCAAAAACGGTAAGATAATTTTTTTTGTCAAAACTGAGGTTTAACACTTTCAAATACTTGTAAGTAATGCACAAGTTGATACATGCTGGATCGTCACGCGAGAGGTTAAGAGTTCAAATCCTATTTGTGTATGCTTTTCATGTTTTGTTTTCTTCTTGACTGCTTTCTCTTTTTCTGCAAAAAAAAAAAAAACATTTACAGAGAGGTAGCGTTTGTGTTTGTGTTTCTTGGATTAAAGGAAAATCCTCTGCAGCGTTTTTAAAATCATTCTTTTTTATGGATTGTTTTTAACCTGAGCGTAACACCGCATGAAATAATTGAGATATTACTTATCCAAAAGAATGTTATACGTCAGCGTTTAAAAGGCATAGATTACATTACTGAAAATAAATGTTTTACCTTCAATATTTAAAATAAACCTTAGCCTGCGTAGCTTGGCGGTTTAAGCAATTTGAGCGCGAACACACAAAGCAGCGAAGCAGCGAAAACGAGCTGCGAAGCGGCTTCGGAGTTCCTTATCGCCGCTTTCCCGCTTTCCTAGCACCCTCAAATTGCTTAAAAACCGCCAAGCTACGCAGGCTACTGAAATAAACCTTTCCTCCTTCCTCAGCGTGAAATAATATGATTTCAGAAATGTAAACTCTTCCAGGAAACTTGCATCAGTGCGGATAAAGTGGAACGTGATGATTTAATAATTAAAGTACATCAACAACGTACGCAAACTTCAAAACAGGAGAAACAACAAACAGTATTGTCATTGTTTCTCCTTGAAATAAACAACTTGTTATCTTTAAGGACACTAAGTACTTCACCGGAAATTAATTGTTGTTTTAATTAAAAGTAAGCTGTTATCAATTTTTTTGGAGCAGTTCTTGTTTGCACAAGTTTATCCGATACCAAACCCTTGACCTATCGCGTGTGGGACATGCTTATCGACCTAAACTTATATGTACAAACCATATGTTCTTATAGACTGCTAGCAGTCTTTCTTTTCCTTGCCCGCTAGAAATTACTGAGTTCTTTTCCTGGCGCGCTAGAAATTACTGGAACATGCGATCTATCCCGATTCCCTCATCGTTTCTTTCCCTAGCTTGCATAATATATTTTGAGTTCCGCACGCGGCGGATTTCAGGAACAAAAACCGACTACTCGTAGTCTAATGTTCTTATTATGAGCCAGCGCAAATTTATGCGGTACTGGATAAATTGAAACCCAAAACATTACAACCCGTGCCGAAGATTCAACCAATGTGAGAGCGTAAACGCTGCACAATCTACACTTATAACACAAGCTGAGTCTTTGTCTGTTGCCTTGTGCCTGGAGAACTAACTCGTGATACGATCACCTGAAAAAAATTACTCGAACCCAAGCTTACAACCTACTAGTAAACACAGACCACGTAAACTGCAGACACTAGACCACATGACAGGCGTTCGACTCTCGTAGACTACTAGTTCGCCCTTGACAGTAGACCAAGTCACAGTCGCTTGACTCTCGCAGACAAATAAATAAGTATAGGTAATCATACGGTTTCGAGTTCAATTTGGAATTGATTTGCATGCGCGAGTTTTTCAAAAAACTGAAATTGCACGAGCCGCTTCAGCGAGTGCAATTTCAGCTTTTTGAAAAACTCACAAGTGCAAATCAATTCCAAATTGAACGAGAAAAACCGTATGATTACTTATTAATAAAATAAACATGAAAAAATTTGCATGGAGGATGTTTTAAACTTTACGAACTCTGAACTCACCTCTCAGTTTTGTCCGCGCGCTTAATCTCAGGTGATTTTAATTAGCCAATCATGGCCCAGAATGTGCTCACGCGTGCATTTGAACTTTGCTGTCGTAATTTTCCAGATTTTCATCTTTGCTGTATTTTCTTGCCGGGTTTGAGAATTTAGGTCGGCCTTGCTGCTGTTTTTGGAGATTTGAGTCTAGTTTCTTCACCCTTTTTAGGCATTAAGATTCGCCGTTGATTGTATGTTCCGGATTACGTGGTAAGTTCATTAAATAGTTCGTAAATTTGGAGTCTGAGCCGACCTGAGTCTACAACTCACTGAATACAATTCCTCACAGAGGAAGTGACGGAAAATCTTTCTTGAAGCCATTTTTTGTCATTCAAAGCTTCTGCACAAACTTTTCGTCATCATTTTACTTGATATCATTGTCTTAGAAAATTCCCTTTTGTCTTTCAGTCAATCATAATCCAGAATTCATAAGATGTGTAATTTGCACTGGTGTTACACTTTTTGCACCGGTGTTACACTTTTTGCACTGGTGTTACACTTGAATGGCACTGCTCTCGGCCAATCAGAATCGAGTAATTTTTTCATGTATATTATTAATAAATAAATTAGGTGATAACATAAACTTGAATTTTTCATTGAAGTAATAACCCTTGGTCTACCACCTGCTCAACAATGTTGCAAGTGAATTGTTTTTGATCAATGCGTGTTCCTCTACATGTAGTAAGTTTGAAAATGTGAAGTGATTCCTTGCCAAAATGTGGAAGTATATTTTGGGAGTTCTGAAAGTCATTGAAGAGGAAAAGAAAGAGAAAAACCTGAAAGCTACCCATGATCAAAGGAGTACGAGAAGAACAGGACGAGGAAGTTTTCAGCGAAATGGCAAGTTGGCCGGCTGATGAGGGGAATAAACTTTTGGGTGAGTGAAAACTAATCCGAGCGAGTGCATTTTGAGGGTTACATGCCCGAATGGCAAGTGCTCTCAAAATTAAGTGTCCAACCCTGTAAACAAAGAACTAGATTGACAAAAATGTCATACTCAAAGATTAAATAAAAAAACAACCATACTTCACCTCTGTTTTTTGCATAGTTTTGCATTTTCACCCAAAGAGTATGAGCAGTATCAGATTCAGGGCCATGAGCTAAATCCAGCAGCAATAAAATGTCGGCAGGAAGATTAAACTTTGTCACGTCTACCTTGTCAGGCACTGAGTCATTCTGAAGGCTGGACAGCGATACCACCATGGCTTTTTCTGTCAGAAAAATAAATGAATTGATCACAAGGATCAACAGTTAGTCACTCAACAATAACATTCATATGTTGCAGTTGATTTTTTAGCGCATGTTGTACGCTAGAGATTTTGACACATAAATAAAGTTCTTATCTTATCTTATCTGAATAATGTCAGTTCAGTTTTTGATTTCAACTGTAATAATTTTAGGCAGTTCACTTTCTTCTGGTTGCTGAACCTTTTTTGCTTAACCGTTCTAGGGCAATACCACTAACTTTTTTCTCCTCGTAAATTATTATTACTGATAAGGGATAAAATGAATTAAAACCAAGTACCTCGCTCAGGATCTCTGTCTTCTAGACCATTCCACAGGAGTGGAGAACTGAGCCACTTTTCACATTCTTTCTCTTCATGAGACACACCAGGGCCTGCCAGCATGCTTCCTAATGTTTGT
>JAHPZR010008857.1:0-2500 GCA_019787425.1 Platygyra sinensis | reverse complement strand
GTGACGTCTTGGTTTTGAGCTTAGTATGTCATTTCTTAGCCGCAGTCTTGCCAGTCCTTGGTGTAATTCTCAAACATGATGAGATTCATGTGATTCTGAAATTCACAGCAGGGTATGGGTTCTAATTTCCGGTGAGTTGTGTTACAAGATTGAAAAAATCTGTCATCGCCATGTATTTTGCGGTAATCGACTTGTCACACATCTCACTGCAAGAGTTAGAGAAGAAGACCAGACAGGAGATGGTCATGCAATGCGAGTGGCTTTAAATGATTTACGACAGCGATAATAACATTCAAGGTTGAGCGACGGAGAGAATGGCCGTATGTGAACCACTATCCGTATTCACTTGTGTTCAGATACCAAACCAGACGCAAGTTTGAGTAAATTGTCTTACATGCAGGCCGAATCATGTATATACCATAGCAAGAACAACAGACAAAAGACAAAATATCGACCTGACTAAATCGATCGCATTTGGCGCCAAAGTCCATGGTTTGGCTCGGAAAGGAAAAGATATATACGGTCATGCTTTCCACTAGTTTTGACATTCTTGCCAACCCAGTGAAAGGGAAAATCTTCATGGCGATGAATTATCGTTTCAGTGGAGTTCAAAACGATCAAACTTTGATAAACTCCCTTCCAATCGATGAAATGGCGAGAAGTGAAATTCCCGCCTACTTGCTCGAGACGCCGCCACCTTCACAAGAAAATATAAAGCGTGTTCATGCCCTGCAATGCTGACGCAAGTCTGGTTAAGCAACTGTTGGAAGCCTTGAAAGAGCTTGAAGGATGTTAATTGGTCCTCTTCTAAAAACAAAGTGAGTGTGAGTTCTCATTGCATCACAAGTCTATTGTTGTCATTATCCTGAGCAAAACACAAGTGCCACAATGAGTGTCGTTTCAAACACTACGCAATTTAAATTAAGCAATTTTTGCCCTGCCTATTCAAGGTTGCACGTCTTTTGCATTTTGACCACTTGATAGACTAAAGTATTATTAAATTTGAGAATTAACTTTATTGGCATCAGATCAAATGTTTCCATACCAGTAACCTAATTTGTTTTGATTATTCCCTGAAGCAGCAGAGCAGCTTAGCCACTTTTGGCTGTGGCTCTGTGAGAATTCATTCTCCAGGTGTTTCACTGGGAAGTAAAAGTCAGGCTTACTGAAATTTAACATTGATAAATTTGATGAATGATTTAAATCTTAATTGTTTCTACACCAAAAACATTGTTTAGATTATTCCCTGAAACAGCAGAGCAGCTTAGCCTCTTTCGGCTGTGGTTCTGTGAGAATTCATTCTCCGGGTGTTTCATTGGGAAGTTAAAGTCAGGCTTACTAAAAAATAACGTTGTATTTGACCAATGATTTAAATCTTAATTGTTTCTATGCCAGTAACATTGTTAAGTTTATTCCCTGAAACAGCAGAGCAGCTTAGCCTCTTTAGGCTGTGGTTCTGTGAGAATTCATTCTCCAGGTGTTTCATTGGGAAGTTAAAGTCAGGCTTACTAAAAACGGCATGTACTAAAACCTGAAACACCGAAACGAAACCGCCGGAACGAAACCACTGAAACTACCGGAACAACCGAAACGAAACCACCGAAACCGCCGGAACAAACGAAACGAAACCACCGAAACCGCCGGAACAAACGAAACGAAACAGCAGAAACAGCCGGAACAACCGAAACGAAACCACCAGAACAACCAAAGTGAAATCACCGGAAATACAATTAAAAGAGTCACATATCGTCCCCAGGTTCTTTTTGCCACCATAATTTTAACTTATCTCCCCTCCCAGGTGATAAACTGTAGTAGCCCACGTGAGTTGTTTTTACCGCCGATTCCCGCGTTTGAAACACAGCACGAGAGCATGACCGAACAGATTGAGATCTGAATGAAAAGGTGAGCTAAAATGTATTTTATAGGATTAAAGATTGAGTAATGTACAGTTTAAAATGTTTAAAACCCATTCATTCAAGTTAAAGCTAGATCTGGCGTATGAATATTTATGTTGTGCGAGATTTAACAACTGTAATAGCAGACCCGATGAGCCAAGAAGGTACAAACAGTAAACAGTTGTCATATTTCCTTCTCTTAAAAGCTTGGAACTGAGTTTATAAGCAACCCTTTTTAAACGAAAATGTGAATAAAAGGCGTAGCCTATAAGACTAGCATCGGTTTTTATAGAAGTTAAGTTTTCAACAACACAAATAAATAAATAAATATTCATACGCCAGATCTAGCTTTAACTTGAATGAATGGGTTTTAAACATTTTAAACTGTACATTACTCAATCTTTAATCCTATAAAATACATTTTAGCTCACCTTTTCATTCAGATCTCAATCTGTTCGGTCATGCTCTCGTGCTGTGTTTCAAACGCGGGAATCGGCGGTAAAAACAACTCACGTGGGCTACTACCGTTTATCACCTGGGAGGGGAGATAAGTTAAAATTATGGTGGCAAAAAGAACCTGGGGACAATATGTGACTCTTTTAACT
>JAHPZR010008856.1:42500-49859 GCA_019787425.1 Platygyra sinensis | reverse complement strand
ATTATAATGCAAATGAGCTAAGTGAACCATGAAAAGGGCTATTGCCTTGGCTGAAAGAATATATTGTTTGAATACCGCTAAAATAACACAGGCAAAAAAACTCATTCGAAAAGGATTTCTTTAAGCTTATGAATAATTCGGTCTTTGGGAAAATTATGGAGAATTTGGGAAAACGCGTTGATGTGAAGCTCGTAACAGACGAAAAGCAGGTGTTAAAACTCGCTTCTAAACCAATATTTGTCTCATCGAAAATATTCAATAAGAATCTTATTGCTGTCCACAAAGAAACATTGCTTTTAAACCGACTGGCATACGTTGTTGTTTGTATTTTGAATCTAAGCAAAACATTAATGTATGATTTTCAATATAATTACATCAAGAGATATGGCAGCAAAGCGAGATTGTTTTGACAGATACAGATTCGTTATGTTATGAGATACAAACATAAGATGTTTGTAATGACTTCTGGTCAGACAAAGAAAAATTTGATTTTAGTGATTACCCGAAAGTTTCATGATGTAACAAATACAAAAATAACCGGAGGGATGAAAGACGAAACTCCTTGTGAAATAACAAAAGAATTTATCAGTCTTCGAAGTAAAATGTACTCTTACATCAAAGACAATAATCAAAATAACAAAACCGCTAAAGGGTTAAACGAATTGTGATTAAGAATGACCTTAAACTTGACGCTACAAAAGTATCTAGTTTGATAGCCAACAAAAGTACCACAGAATGAGCACTATTTGATCGAATTGTACTGAATCAACTTGGCAGTTACGAACTAAACAAGGTGAGTCTGAGTTGCTTTGATGACAAACGATATATTCATAATAATGGCGTGATCAGTTACGCTTACGGTCAATATAAAATACCAAAGTCATGATGTCATGCAAGGGACTTTTCCCTCGTTAAAATATTCAAGTATATTAATGGAAGCATTTCACTCTGTCAACAAGAGTTGACTTGTCTCGAAAGACATCTCGTGTTTACCGAGGGAAATTAGTTGTGTCTCGAAATAAATCTTGTGTTTCCCGAAGGAAATTACTTGTGTCTCGAAAGACATCTTGTCATACCCGCAGGGCATTACGGTCGTGTCTCGAAAAACATACATCAGTGTTTCCCGAAGGATATTATTTGTGTCTCGAAAGACATTTGGTGTTTCCCGAAGGAAATCAGTTATCTGTGTCTCAAAAGACATTTTGTGTTTCCCGAAGGAAATTCAACGTTCCCCGAAGGAACGTTTTAGACACTTCAAGATAGAAAGCCAAACGAGCCACTGACGATCATCATGGCGGCCAAACAAACACTTCGATTCAGTGGTCGTCTTCTCGCTATAAAATTTCCAAACAACGTCAAAAATCCTGGAAAAATCCTTAGGAACAAACAGTTCGCAGATTCTTGGAAATCTGTGCCTGGTTATTGATGAAAAACAGTAAGAAATCATTGTAAATAACATAGATGGTCACTCACCCTTGATAACTCGGAGTCCGAGTTACACAAGCACATGGAAAAGACACTTGGATCAATAAGGGACAGACAACTGACCTGGTCGATGCTCTGATTGGCCACGAACGCTATCCGAGGATTAGGCGCTTACGGACGCACTCTGATTGGCAACGAAAAGCATTACAACACACTCTGATTAGCTACGAAACTTATCAGAAGATCAGGGCTACACGAACGGCCATGGGAAAAAGGTACCGACGGACTTGCTTACATAGATCATAATGGTGAACAATGAGTTGACAGGGTTAACACGACTCCCGCTGTTTCGTGACGTGACAGATCTGTGACCTTTAGAGTGTAGTTCTAACAAAGATGTCTTTGGAGAGATTTACCTTTCCTTTGAAAGGTGGTTCTCTGTATATTTCTGTCAGCAAATTGGTTGATTCTCTATTGTGCTTCATTTGTATAAAGTAACAGTCCCGCAAACGTTGGCCTTTTAGTCAATTATGGCCTTCGATCTGCTCAACGGAAGAAGCCTAGTATAAGAAAATCTTTATGCCGTGGTATTTGCCACCTCTGTGGGGGTGTAGACAAAACGTGGCCTAGGCCATGGCGTAGGCCATGGCCTACCCCACGTTTTGTCTACACCCCCTCTGTGGCAATTTTAGTTAAGTATATTGGCTCATTTATGTTGCAACTATTGAATCGGTCGGATCAGTAGCCTTCGATTCTCTATTACCGTGATCTTTTGTTTATAAGCCT
The DNA here is from genome assembly GCA_019787425.1 of Platygyra sinensis. Taxonomy (NCBI): domain Eukaryota; kingdom Metazoa; phylum Cnidaria; class Anthozoa; order Scleractinia; family Merulinidae; genus Platygyra; species Platygyra sinensis. The sequence goes on along the minus strand of JAHPZR010008856.1, from coordinate 47,648 downwards.
GTGGTGACCTTACAGGATAATCTTTCATGGTGTTTATCACGGACGACGGTTATGCAGGTCTAAAATACGAGTCCTTTCAAGGCTATTGTAGTTTCTTGGAGGATCTAGAGTGCACCTGCATTATTTTGTTGCATTACTCGCATCCGGCAAGCGTTAGTGTTTTGTAACCGTCAGGTTACCGTGTTGGAATTAAATTCTAGGATGTTGTAATGATCTTATTAGGCAAATGTTTCAGGTTGTTTTAATTTCTAAAACAAGACTCGATTTTCGGTTCTTCAGCAAACCTAATCAGTTGTTTCTATGTTGTCTGTCTCGGGGATGCAAGTCGGAAGACCGTTGACACTCCGTTGCACAAAAAGCAGACTCTGCTTTTTTGTGGCACGGAATGTCAACGGTCTGAATTTCGCCATGTTTTCTTTGCCGGAGGGTGTGGGAGATGCAGTCTCACATACCGGCTTGCCGGGCTAGGGTTCGCTGAAAACAAAGGCCTTTCGGAATTTACCTTGAAATTACACTCCAGCGTCTGCAAACCTCACGTTAACCTCGTACTATCACGTTCTCTGACCCTCATCTACTCTAAGTTAACCTCGTTTACACTCATCTACCCTAAGTATAGGCCACTTTATTCCTCGTTGACCTTCATCTAAATTAACCTCGTTCCACCACGTGCACCGTCATTAACCAACATTTATCCTAAGGTAACCAACTTCACACTTATCTTACACTGTTCGAGCTATCGTAAATTTGAACTATCCCTGCTTAACAAGAGGAACCGAGACTCGATCTGAATTGCCGGAGACTTTTCGCAGTTTAATCTTGTAGACTTCTTCAGCGATACAACGTTAACAGCTACTGGTACTGGTACTACTAGCACTACCATATATGCAATCTTTACAATGCACCCACTTTTACATTAGCCCTAGCTACGTCCGTGACTAACGCCAGGAGTATACCAGGTGGCACAAAACAAAGTACTCGGATGTAAATCCTTAATAAAAGCAGCTGACTCGATAAGGCAAGCAAAACCAATTAAAAACTATAGAATAATCTTAACTCAGTTAACCTTGGATCTATCTAGGGGAGGTACTGAAGCCAAGGTCGCAACAACGACACAAACGTTATCACAGGTGAACGACAAAGCAAAACGTTCAAGAATAAAACGTTTCCACGGCAAACGGAAAAGTCGCTCGAGAACTGAGTGCTCCACATATGTGCGTTAACCTTCGCCTGCCAAAAATAATATCGTAAGTGGTGTTTCAATCAGTTTAATCAGTGGCAACCTTGGAATCAGGTTTTTTCGCCTTTTAAAATTGAAGTAAACGATTGGTTTTGCACATTTTTCTGGAATGGTAAATGCGACCCACAAAAGGGAACGAAAAGTTCGGATAAACAATTATTCTTACAACGGCGTCATAATGAGAATGATCGATTTTGTTTTCTTTCGATAAATGGATTAAAAATAATTGGAACGTAGTAACGATTGAAAATGCTAATATATTGAAATTGTAAGTAGAATATAATTTCAAGCATGTAAGTGCAACGTAAGACTTTGTTTAATTAAAAAAAAAAAAAGGAAAAATTCATTCATAACAAAGAGGACATCAAACTTGGCTTATCTCCTTGCGGGAATGCTGAGGTGTCCAAGGACGTTTACGAAACATGGACCACAGGTCCATGGATCACCCGTGTGGTCTCTTTCCTTGTACCCTCCATGGATAAAGATGGTCCATGGAACTGGGACCTGAGGTACATGTTTTATATACGTCTGGTATGCCTTTACCAATACAGTGGAGAGATAAACAAACATTACTTACAAAATTTAAACATGTTTAAATTCTGTTTGGAGGATTGAATTTGCTGACTCCCCCATTAACTGAATTCTGTGAATTTATGAATGATTGTCAGTACCTCACAAAAAATCTTACGCTGCTTCTTTGCGCCTGGTAAAGCCTTTTTGTTCTTCTTTGCTTCTTAGTGATATTTCAAATTTGCCAAACAACTTGGAACTCAATAATTGCATAAATTTCTTTCTTCACTGGTTTCTTACAGAGAGCACCCAGCTTCAGGCTAACAAAATCAACCCTAAAAACAAAACCCTGGGGGCATTAGTGCAATCATTAAATTATCATACATTTTGCGCGCGTTGTTAGTGGCTTTCTCACTAACGTACCTCAGCAAAAGGTTTGACAGAAAATTGATATGCGCCGAGTCAGATTATGGTTAAGTCTTTACTGACATCAGTAGACAAAAAAAGGGTGAAAACTTATTAATTTAAAAACCGACTCTTGCATGACTTTAGTAGCCCGCGGAAATCTGTTAATATATTCCGACATGTATAGCTGGAACAATTCTCATCTTAAGCTGCATAACTTAAACCAAGGAATAGTGCACACTTTATACTGTGTGCACATCAAAAATATGGCAGCGCGAGGTGGGAACAGGGGTGAAATATAGCAGAATATGTTCTGTTTGTGGCCTTATCCTTCTATTCAGCAAACCTGTTAGCTCAAGTAGAAACTTCAAAATAGAAAGCCAATTAAATTTTTTGGCGCTAGAAACTTCAACTTACATTAAATTAATTAACTGTTAATTAAACTAATGACTCGTGAAATCAGTCATATTTGAGTGAGCTCACGACGTGATTGATATCTCCTTTCTCGCAGTTTTTACTGGCGATGTTGATGCCTTGTGCCTCGGAAGAAAGCTGCTTATGTAACTTGACACCTTGCAAGTACGCAACCTTGTTCACCCAGAACACTTCTAAATTCAAAAAATCTTATTGCAATTTACAGCTACATTTATGTGGCACAAGGGATTGTGATCTTATGTGGCATTAGTTTACTATAACTGACCAGTCATAAGAGGTATTATACTGTGTAGAAACTCTCAGGCGCTTAAACTGTATGTTTACTAAGTTAAACCCCAGGAATGTTTGTTTTGATAACTAGGATACTTTTTGGCTTTTGCATATTTGGTTTACAAGCCCGGGACACTTCAAAAGTGCCATGATAGTGTTCCATGATTCCTGTCACATCCAGGCAGGTACATTTACATTTATGCGGTAGCATATACCTGTCAATCAAATCAGCGACCCTTGACTAGCTCTTGTTGCAATCTTTAAGTTGCTCCTTTCATAGGCCTAAAGCAGAAAAACGCCCCCTCTTAGATAAAACCCCACAATTATTCTCTGTCCTCTTATTTCACTTTTTATCCAATAGAAACATGGTTCTAACTGTTTTTATATCGAAGGGCAATATCGAAGAAGCTCAAAGACGGTGTTATAAAATGTTTGCTTCAGTCAGTTACTCTGTCCATTTCACCTGAGGTGGCTGCAAAGAAACTTCTAACTTGGAGCTGGCTCCGCAACGTATAAAATTAAGGTATGTTCTATTAAATTTAACGTATAATGTCTCTTTTCAACCATCAGTTTGAGCATATTTAACCCTTCTATAAGAAGAATTGTGCGCTGAATTTTCTTCGTTTTTATTTTTATCACTCGACTGTATATACAGAGCGCTGCCAGGACCGTAGCTTGTTAGTAAAATTTTGTCGTTGTCTTTGGCAAAACGTTTTTCCTTCAAAATGCTTTCTAAAATCATCTGGAAATCAAGACTTTTTTTGATGTCGTTTAACTGCGTTTTACCCGCAGCAATCAATAATTCCGGAATCTTCGCGCCTAAACGGAGCTACCACAGAATAAGCAATTTTCACATGGAGGGGGCCCTCAACTGAAGCAAGCGTTCAGTAAGATAGACTAAAAATAAAATAAATTGAAATTTGGAAGCGATTGAGACGGATCGCACTGAAATCACAAGCTAGAAAAAATTTTGTCCAAGATGCTTTATATATTCCGTAATTATTCCACACAACAATTGGCGCGAGCTGGGCACCTACTGAGGGCCTTAGTACTTTCCACCCGAGTGAATCCGATAAAGTAAGAATATTCACGGACTAGATTCATGTTGTGAACTGATGACACAAAATTGAACGAGCTTTGCTTCTTAAATAAATAGAAGGAACTGAGAAATTGAGTATTACTACCGCTGGGACAAGTGAAACTTGCTTTATATATATGAAGCTGTCTTTGTCGTGTGTCAAAATAGCTGAAGTTCGCTACAGGAGCCTAGAGGGATCATTCCATGGTTAGCTCGCGCCCCGGGCACGCACACCGGGTTCTAAAAGAGTAAGTACTGAGAAAAAAAAAAAAAAAAACTATACACTTTTCTTCAAATCTAAGATTGTCCATTCAGACTTAGTTAATTTGCAATAAAACCATGCAACGAAGGGTTTTCTTGCTGTAGCCTCAGTGTTATTCGTTAACAGCCGATAGCAGAAAAGTGGCAAACCATACATTTAATTACGATCAATGTTATTACTCGCATTAGAATACTTGCCAGCCCAGGCATATACTGGCTCTAAGTGCCTGCATAATTTATTTTGGCGCGTTAAACATTGAACCACCAAACAAATAATCAGTTATGCTTTATATGATGTCGAATTATTCTAGCAGTTTGATTGGCTTTTACTTATGATCGATTCACGGAAAGGTTCGTACATACATAACATGTTTTGGCGCGTAAAACATTGACTCAACAAACAACAATCATATAATAATGTATGATGTCTAATTATTCCAGCAATTTGACTGGTTTTTCCGTATGATCCAATGATCTATTGAAGGACAGGCGCATAGATGCATGACGAACACTTGCCCCGTATCATGCATTAATTTGTAAAACTTGGCGCGTTTCGGGTTTCGTATTTCTATGAGCTTGCAACGGATTCTTACGAATTTTGTTGAGAACTGACTAAATTCAACATGATAAATGCATTCATGGAGGCGTTTATTCGTTTCTATGAATTAAGAACACGTTGATGCTGCCTGACATCGTGAAGGTGCGAAGTTATAAAATGGATTTAGTTCATCCGCAGTTACTGCGCGCCTTGTGATTGATTATGAACTTAGTGGGCCATAAATTAGTAGTTTAAAGCCCGCTAAAACGCGAGGCCGTTCTTTATGACTTAAGGCGGTCTTATTAAATATCTATTAAATTGTTTTGCACTTTTGGAACAAAAACGGAAATATACACGAATTTATTTAAGCTTGCGTGAGCAGTTATTCGCATACGGTAATACAACGTTTAAAAC